>JAPFFA010000010.1:41753976-41767485 GCA_026153275.1 Sciades herzbergii | reverse complement strand
CTCCTGAGGGCCTGAAGATCACAGGCATCCAATGTCAGTTTTCAGCCTTGTCTCTCGCATACAGAGATTTCTCCAGAGTGGTGAATCCCGCCCCATCTTTACTTCTGAGAAACACCACCTCTCTGGGAGGGTCTTTTTTTATACCCAATCATCTTACTGACCTGCTGACAATTAACCTAATTAGGATTTTTTTTAGCATTACACAACTTTTTCAGTCTTTTGTTGCCCCTGTATCTACTTTTCTGAAACGTGTTGCTGACATCAAATTTAAAATGAACAAATATTTTTCAGAAAACAATAAAATGTCTCAGTTTCAACATTTGATATGTTGTCTTTGTACTATTTTCAATGAAATATAGAGTTTCCATGATTTGTAAATCATCATATTCTGTTTTTTTTATTTAGCGACCCAACTTTTTTGGAATTGGGGTTGTATAAATTACAGTGTTCACAGTGGAACTACTGAATATTATCATCATTATATTATAATACATTACAGATGGAACCTGATGTTGATGATGATGATGATGATGTTCCCATTTTAACGCATGATTATAACTGATATGTTTGTAGAAACAGAGGAAAGTCATTGTCCATGTCTCTGGAGTCAAAACTGTCGTCCACCCTGAGAAGGAAATTAGGTTACACTACATCCTGTAGGTCTGGATCATTAAATCCTAATAATATACATCACATTATACAGAAAAAAATTGTTGACATTCCAGACTGGAAAAAAGCACCCTTTATGTTCACAGCACACACTGAACGTCTTTCAGTCTTTTTCCTTTCAGACGTTAACGAAGAACAGAAGTGTAACAGAAATTAACGTTAATTCACTTTACAAACATTTAAACATCTGAACTTTTTACATTTAAAATGGTCTCCCTCAAGAACACACACCATTTAATTTTGTTCTGAAGTGGTTTGTTCCGTTGTGATGAGGTCAGAGACGACAGCAGAGAAAAGCAACACCAGTACAAACACAAAGACACGTTCTGATTGGTCAGGATGAATTCAACATTTATCAGCATCACAGGATCGAGCAGACAGCCACGATTTTAACGTTCAGTGTCGGATTGTAATATCTCTCCTTCACTGGATTTCAGTTGTGATTGTTCTGTGTTCTGAGTGATGTTACATGATTAGAGCTGAGATTCTCCTCCTGAAAGCATCACTCAGCTCTCTGAGAACCTGAGATTTCACACGAGATTTCGACTGAATCCACCGCAGTAGCTGCAGCAGTGTTTAACCGAATGTGAAAAATGTATTTCCATTTCAATTTTATGAAATATTATTTTTGACAAATGATCTGGGGGAAAAAACCCTCATGAGGGCATATATTATTTTTTTTTGTGATATGTGAGGATTCTTTTTTTAAATTCACATCTGTCCATTCCTCATTTTGTTAGTTTGGGATTTGAAATTATGCATTAAGCAGATTAACAGAAACACGACTATGAACTCTCATCAGCAATCTCACAAAGATCAGCGATTTTCTGAAGATCCTGTGAGTTAAACAATCTCCACCAGGCTCCATCACTAAACCACATCTCCACCTGCCCTGAACCTGAAACCTCACCTCTGAAACTGCTCTGAGTTGTTGGCTGTAAATCCACACCTTCTGATGTTTGCTGATAATTCTCCTGACTCTGTATTTCTTTTACAGTTCTTCGTGATCTTCTTCTCACCATGAAGGAGCAGCCCATCTTCCTGCTCCTGTTCTCAGGAGTGCTGAGCTTCGGTATGTTTACATCCTTAAACCCATCTCACACAATGTTCCTTCTTCTCAAACACGACACACACTATTTAATATTATTTCTTTATTTATGGATACTGATCTATGATTTTAATTATATTACATATACATTTGCATAAATAAAGAAATAAAGCTAGAAAAAAGACAGACAGACAGACAGACAGACAGACAGGTGTAGGACAGATTTCACCTTTAGGGGTTTGTTCCTTCCTGCCTGCGTGAGAAATATGAATTTTAGAATTTTTTTCTTCCTCTTTCTTACCTTCTGTCGTTAACTCGGGTTTCGTTGTGAAGGTAAAATCAGTAGAACTCCACTGAAGGGTGAAGAATTGATTCAGGGTGAAGGCAGACAAAAATAATTTAATACTAAATGATTAAACAGCTTTAATGAAAACCAAAAGCACCTAAAAACTACTGAAATAATGTCTAAGATTTGAACAGTCTGAACAGAAAATCTTAGAATGTTAGAATCTATTACTTCGAGGAGAAACTTCACAATATAAAGGCGATGACCAGGCGCCAACGGCAGCTTTACTCTACAGATACAAACAATGAGTCGCATCCAACAACACCGGCACGCTGTTGTGCTTCAGGTCCAGGTAGAAGACAGCACTGAGACATCCACGCTCCAGAATAACGACGGTCTGGGGCTCAGAGTTAAAGCTGTGTGTGATGTGTTCGGGACACGTTGCTGCTCTGTAAAATGACCAACAGCTCAGTGCTTTAGTTTAGAACACTGAGATGATTTGGAGCAGCAGGTGAAACACACCAGATAACTAATAACAGTGTGGTGAAAGCAAGAGGAGGTTATAACAGGTGTAAATGTGAGCAGGTGGAGCAGCACACGGAGTTTATCACCTGATTCATGAAGCAGTGAGTCGAGATGAACTTCCTGTTTGTGATGCAGCATTAATGTCTGTTTTCCTCTCTTTCATCCATGTGTTTGTTGTAGGAGCGTTATGTACAGCACTGAAGGAGTGAGTACAGTTTCATCACTTGTTTCTGAACAGAAAATCCATCCATCACGATAAACAGAGAGAAAAAAGATGAATTCAAACCATCTAATCCACGATAATCAGAGAAAAACGTGACACTTACTGTAACCTGAATAACAGCAATGAGGAGTAATGATGAACAATCTGTGTGAGCCTTAGTGTTTGATCTCTCTCTCTCTATCTCTCTCCCTCTATTCTTTCTCTCTCTCTCTCCTTTCTGTCTTTCACTGATGTGCTGAATTGTCCATGGTGGAATCTGCAGAAAAAGCCGTACACAACTTAAACAACAGGCCTGTCCTGCTGTAAGTCTCTCTCTCTCTCTCTCTCTCTCTCTCTCTCTCTCACACACACACACACACACACACACACACACACACACACACACACACACACACACGCACCTTTTGTCCACTGACAGGCTCACATAAATAAATATCCATTTCCAAGAATCTGGACCGGTTCTGATTGCAATCCTCATGGCCCTGACTGTGAGAGTGTTGGTGTTTAAACACTGAGGCGTCTGAGGGAAGTCATGTCACGTTTTTACTGTAAACACAAAGCCATAATTTAGATGGCGTTCCATTCGGGAGGTATTCCTGCCTCACTGTCAATGTTCCTGGGACAGATTCCAGATCCACCACAATCCTGACCAGGATAACACTCTCACAGAAGAGGAGTGAATGAATGAATGAATGAAATATAAATGAAGGAATAAGGTTGAGATATGGTATAGGGGACAAGGAAAGGTAGGTATGGATATGGGATATGGAATCAGGGATGGGAAAAGTGTTAGGAATTGTGTCATGTGGAATAGGGGATGGGGCAAGTTAAAAGAATGAGGGTATATAGGATACGGAGAAAGGAATCAGTGGACAAGGGATAAAGAAAAGAGCTTGGGAATATTGAATATAATCATGGATAGGGAGCAAGGAACTCGGAAATATGGAAGTGTGTCTTTCTTCCATGTTTCATATCTAACTAACACTCGGATGCTTGTTGTCTTGTTTGGTGTGTGTGTGTGTGTGTGTGTGTGTGTGTGTGTGTGTGTGTGTGTGTGTGTCAGACCAATGACTCCACGTCAGACTTCCTGATGTGTGTGGGTGTCCCATCAGACCCTTGGGCAGAAGAGCAGCAGATCCTCAACCTGAAGGGTTTGATTGATGCTCTGCTCGATGTCTCTGTGTTTATGGTGAGAGAGTCAGGAAAATTAAAGGATTGGTGATACTCCCACTCTTCCAGTCCTTAATATCCCTCTGTCCCTGTCAGAACTCGGGACTGAGTGGCGTCCCGTTGCTGAACATGTCTGCAGGATGGAGCATCAACTCCACAGCTCTGCTGCAGGATGATGACATCATCAGGGTGTGGATGCAGATCAGGGTGACTCCACTGCTCTCATCCATCTCTCAGAACTTCTTCACCTGCCTCGGCTACAACAATTTCAGCTGCCAGACTTACCAGACTGTGTATGTACATGCACACACACACACCAAATTGTCTGCTGGTCACCCATTATGATGCTGGTAATGCTTGTGTGTGTGCGCTGTAGGGTGCAGGAGCTGAGTCAGCAGTTCTCTAGTCTGGATTCTGAGAAGCAGCAGTGGATCTACTCGTACTTCATGCAGCCTTTCCTGTCCAGAAACACACCAGCAGGTAAACACAGCAGGAGAGCCTTCAGTAATGATTGCACAGTTTCGATGTTTGAATGAGAAATTAACTCTCGAGCTTCCAAGGATGAGGTTGGACCATGACCTTATCCAGTGGATGAGGTAATGGATTTCATTTGTCCCTCTGGTATTACTGCATTATATTCTACTTGGAATTAAGAAATAAGTCAAGTTTACGAGAAAAGACCATGCTTGAATCTCCACCTTCTTTTTAGTTAAGTTCCTATGAATGTTTGCTTTCATCTTGTTCCAACTGTGTTGAAGTTTCTGCACCTCCCTGTCCACCCACCCTCTTGAGATCCTACCTAAGAGTCTTTAATGGGGGGTGCGGCTTCTCGATTCTCCAGTAGCACTTTTGGCCGAAGGTGGGATGTGTATTGTGTATATATTAATAGACTACATTGTGTTTGTGTGTGTTAGGTTGTATGCTCCCTGGTGACACCACTGAGGACTGGATCACAAAGAATTTTGGCTCCTTCTCAGTTCTGGCCCAACTCAGAGACTTCATCTCGATCAATGCGCTCTTCAATGGGGTACTCAATGCTCAAGTTAATCTGGATTTCTATTCTAAGCACATTCTGGCTTATACGAGATGTACAGTAGGTCAGGGAGTTAAGTAAACACTGCAAAGCTGCTAATCTCCACGATATTTACCAATCTTCAAAAGGCATACACTACAGGATGTTTAGTCCAGTTTTATTGCCCTTTCCAACAATAACAAGTTAAGTTTTCTGATCTCCCTCCTGAATGACTAAACATTTCAACACATCCTACACACAACACCAAAACTCAAAACTCTTTAGCTGTGCTTGATATCTGTCCTTCCAGAGGACTGGATCTCCAAAATATGTTGTTCATGTTTTTAAATATTCCTGTCATTCCCATTATCAAGCTCAAAGTGCTCCTCAGATGGTATTCTCCTGCTGTCTACATACAGATGGATGTACTGCACTTGTTGAGTCCGGAGCAGAAAGCAGAGCTCATGCTGCATCCTGAGAGAGCCGGTCTGAACAACGAGTCCCTCAGTGTGGTTCTGGACAGCTTGATGAGTTCACTAAAACTCTCTGGAGGATATGAGAACATCCCCAATGGTACCATGTGGGATGCAGGAGTTCCTGTTATGTACTCATCCTCTCCACAAGATCCGCTCACACAGGTGAGGCTGGGACTCGGTTCTACTCGTTTACATGAACATCAGGCTCAAGACTTGTGATTGTACGACTGGAGCAATAATCATTGTGTCCTGCTGGTTGTAATGTAGTGCAGTGTAAATGGCATGAATTGCAACAGGTGTGTTGTGACTGATTCTGGACACATTTGATGGCTCCCTAATGGAATTTTAAAGTGCACTACGGGAGTCTGGGGGTTTGAAGTTGATGTTGAGAGATCTTTCAGGACCAGATTGTGGTTTCAATTTACTTAATAAACTTTTATGATATTTGGATCTATAATGCTAAAAACAAGAAAACACTGAAATGTAGTGCTAATATTTATTCCATGTTGCAGCCTGGAATCACAAAATTCTGATGGGAAAATGTTTAGTGGTACGACAGCTATATATCTAAGTTAAGTCGTTTCATCATGGATTTGTTTGACCATTTTAAAGTCAGTATCAGGTTCTACCTCCACTACTGTGGCCAAGAAGGTAGGTTTTGGTCTCATCAGACAACAAACATATGAGGTTTGGTGAAGTTCATGTTGCTTTTGTGGTTTTTTCGCAACTTTTTTATGATCATGGGTATTAACAGTTGATTCTGTGACTTAACACAATAACGTAACGGGTTGGTGTGACTGTGCTTCCTCAGGCGGTGAATGGCTTGATGACTGCGTTTAGACCTGTTGGGAGTTTTGTCAGAGAATTTGTGTCCCTCACACATCAGGTAAATAAACCTTTACATTGAGACATTTTATACTATTTTCATCCAAAGCAGCTGCTATACACGTGTGCTTTCTTTTTAAAATTTGGGTGAAATAGTTGTAGAAGATTAGAGAGGAAATGCCAGTGTGATGCCAAAATGCAACAAAATACTTTATGTACAGCTCAAAAATTCAGAAGAACAAACATAGAAGAAAAATCACATGCTGGTGAATAAACTTTAAGTGCAGTTACTATCTTGAAGCAAGGCATTAAACAGAACAGAACATTACAGAATTTTATCTTTCCTGAGAGTCTATATGTTGGAAGCACCAGAGATGAACTGCCTCATTTAATATAGAAACTGACATTAAACTTTTAATTTCTCTACAGCCGGACCTCAGCAGCATGAAAAGTGCGACGCTGATACAGGCGATGCTAAACTGGACCCTGGCGGAGCTTGCAGCGCCATACAAAAACATCAGCAATAATCAGCAGATGAATGAGACCATGTTTGATCCGACAGATGTTAACTCCTGGTTTACACACATCGTAGTTCCAATACTGAACAGATATCTGTTCAGTGATATACCAGATGACCTCACGGCTGTCTTTCATAATGTGTTGTGAGTATTAAAATATTAACCTGTGAAAGTGAAAAGAACCAATGACATGAGGAAATAATGATCTTGTTGGTCCATAAGAAAATAACAAAACCCTCCTAACCAATCAGAAATTAGTATTTTTCATGGGGTTAAACGGTATAATAACAACGTAATAGAATTGGCTCTGACAAAATGCGACAACAATGTGCTTGAAGGAGGAACAAGAAGAAATATGAATCGTTCATAAATCGATTGACTTTTGGTTTTTTAGTTATATGGAGAATTCAGTGAACGAAACTCAGGACACTTGCAGCGTCACTCTGGATGGCACGTGTGCTGTAAGAAACAGCATCATTTTTTAATTACTTTAAATATTATAATTAAAAGATAATTTGTCTGGAATGTAATGAGTTTCAATGTTTTGGTAATTGTGCACGATATATGAAGGGGGTGTTATTTATGGGTTAACTAAGTGACATGTCGTTGTGTTGTTCCAGGGGACTAATGTGATGGAGCATGTGGCAAAAATCCTGCAGTGTGCAGCGAGCACTAACCTGACGCTCACAGAGGAAACAGTGACCAGTCTCGCACTGCACCTGTCCTGTAACCTCAATGCACTCCTGAACCAACTCGCCAACACGGTGCGCTCACGAGAACGTGACTTGACACACCACTGTGACAAGACTGACACACCACTGTAACACGACTTGACACACCACTGTAACCCTGCTGATATACTACTGTAATGCTACTGACCCATCACTAGGGTTGACACTACTGAAACGCCTCTGTAATACTAGAGATAGTCCACAGTCACATTCCTGTCATGCTGCTTTAACACTACTGACTGCAAACAAACTGTAGCCCTACAGTAACACTATTGACACACCTGAGTTATATGACTGACATGGTGCTGTAACACGACTGACACACAACTGTAACCCTTAAGTAACTTTACTAACACAACTCATTAACACTACTGATACTCTAATAACTAATTAAATGTACGGTTAATATCCTGCTTTCTCCCAGAATTTTAGTTCAGAAGATTCTCCTTTTAGAGGCATTGTGAAACGAATCCACGACCCAGCACACGCTGACCTGATGGACGAGGCATTTATCACTCTGTGGTTTCATATCAAACTCAAACCTCTCTTACCCAGACTGACACCTGAGTATCTGCTCTGCCTAAGTGCCAAACCATTTTCCTGCAAAACTTTCCAGAAACTGTAGGTCAACCTTCTGTCTATAAGCCTTATTACTGGCTGCTAATTGGGTCCCTGGCTAATTTATTTCAATTCTTCCTTCAGCGTGTGGGAGATGAGCAACAACAAGATGGCAGAGAATGGAACTCAAATGGTTTATAAGAATTTCATCATCCCGTTCCTGTTGAAACAGAATTCCACAGGTATTAATGTTCATCTTGTCTATCATCTGCAGATATGATTCCACACCATATAGTTTAAGGTCAGGCTTGGCATCAGTAAGATGTTTCAAAGCTAACTGTCTTCTGTGTTACAGTGTTTGAGATAGAGTTAGAGGAAATAACTGGAATGAAGTCAGACAACATCGTTAGTGTGAGAAGTGGAAGAAGAACTAAAACAGAAGTATTGTTAAAATGATAGCGTGACCATTCACTCTCTGTTAGAATGCAGGCACTTACAGATGTATGTGGAGAGGAGAGCGGGATACAAACTATCAACAAAGCCAAGACAAGAGACTGGAATCGGAGTCGGTAAACGAGCGAGGGTCGGGCAATCGGTGAACAATGTAATAGAGGGAAGACAAAGAGCAAAAACGTGAGAGAAATAGCAAAGGGTCAGAAATACGAGAGGCAGTCAGAAAGCTACAAGGCTTGTTATGAACTGAGATAGCAGAATGATACTTCGCACTGGTGTGGGTGTGTGGGGAGTTTAAACAGAGGGACAGGTGATTAGGGAAACGAGTGACAACTGAGTTCAATAGGATGGAGACAGAGGGTGCGGTGGTTTGTGGGAACTGTAGTTCAAGGTGTCCATGTTTGCAATTTGTTCATTTTCAACAGGTTTACTGACAGACCCCCCCGAGGAGCTACCTCCATGAGCTACATTCTTTCTGGGACGACCCCTACCTCTTGGTGCTGGTTTGTCAGGATACTGGGCATGAAATTCTTGTTTGAGAAGCAGGTCGAGAATGTCCTTAGCCATGACCCAACTTTGTTCCTCGGGTCCATATCCTTCCCAATCTATCAGGTACTCGACTTGGCCTCTTCTTCATCTTGAGTCGAGGATCTTATTTACCTGGTAGATGGGCTCACCCTCTAGATTGAGTGTAGGGTGCTCCTGGACTGGTGTGTTGCCAACGAGGGGACCCGGGATGGCAGGTTTCAGGTGGGATACATGGAAAGTTGGGGATATTCAGCTGTGAGGGGGAAGTTCAAGATGGTACGATACCTCATTGATATGGCACAATACCTTGAATGGCCCAGTGTAACGTGGTTGGAGTTTTCTACAGGTATTGGGTTCTGTCAGGTTCTTTGTGGTCACCCATACTCTGTCATCTGGGGAAAAGTTTGGAGTGTCTCCTCTATGTTTATCCACATATTCTTTATACTTGGCGTTGACTGATTCTAGACGCTGATGGACTGCCTCCCAGGTTGCTTAATGATGTGTGAACCAGTCATCTATGGCTTGTACTTGGCTAGGTGTGTCGTCCCAGGGAAACAATGGCAGTTGGTAGCTGAGTATGCACTGAAACGGTGTTAACTGGATTGCAGAGTGTTTGAGTGAGCTCTGTGCCTACTCGGTCCACGGAAGGAAGCATGCCCAGTCCTCCTAGTTATGCATGCAGTAGATCCTCAGGAAACAGCTGATTTCCTGGTTGGCTCTCTCTACTTGGCCGTTAGACTGGGGATGGTAGCCCGATGTGAGACTCACAGATACCCCCAACCTTTCCATGAAGCTTGTCCAAAAACGTGAAATTAATTGAGAGCTCCGGTGACTGACTATATCCCTGGGAATGCCATAGTACCTGAAGATTTGTTGAAATTGTAGCTCTGTGGTTTGAGAAGCTGTGGGGATGCCAAGTAACGGGATGAGTTTGAGTGCTTTCGAAAATCAGTTGATAGTTACCATTATTGTGGTGTTGCCTTGACAGGGAGGGAGATCCGTGATAAAGTCAATGGCTATGTGTGATCAGGGTCTCTGAGGAGTAGGAAGAGGGCACAATTTGCCAGTGGGGGAGGTTCTAGGAACCTTCACTTGGTCACATTCAGAACATGAAGCGATGAACTCGTTGATTTCTGTGAGCATGTTCTCTCACCAGTACTTGTTCTTTAGCATTTGGTGAGTGCATTGACTGCCAGGGTGCCCTGTGGCAGGAGATGTGTGGGCCCAGGTGATGAGTCTGCTGCGAAGATGCTTAGGTACATAGAGAAGACCAGATGGGAGATGAATGGGTCTGGTTTGTGGTTTTGACTTCCTTATTTCCTTGTCCAGCTCCCAGGTGATAGATCATATGAAACACTGTAATGGGAGGATGGGATAGGAAACTGAATCTTGGTGAGATGGACTGAAGGCCTGGGATAAGGCATCTGCTTTTGTATTCTTGGAACCTGGACAGAATGAAATTGTGAAGTCGAATCAGGTGAAAAATAGTGCCCACCTGGCCTGATGCAGATTTAACCTTTTGGCTTTCCTGAGATGTTTGAGGTTTTTGTGATCCGTGAGGATTATGAAGGGGTGAGTAGCTCCCTCTAACCAATGTCGCCACTCCTCGAGGGCCAGTTTAATGGTGAGCAGCTCTCTGTTACCCACATCATAATTCCTTTCTGCTGAAGATAATTTCTTCAAAAAGAAAGCTACTGGGTGTAGCTTCTGCTTCTCCCCAAAATATTGAGAAAGGATTGCCCCCACTCCTGTATCAGACACATCCACTTTTACGATGAAAGGCTTAGTTGGGTTGGGATGCTGGAGTATAGGGGCCGAAGTGAAGGCTAGCCTGAGCTGACTGAAAGCTTCTTCTGCCTCTGGGTTCCACTGGAGGCGTTTGGGTCCCTTCTTCAGCAATGCTGTTAAGGGAGCTGCAATAGTGCTGAAACCTCGAATGAACCGGCGATAGAAGTTCGCAAAGCCCAAGAAACATTGAAGGTCCCTTATGGATTTGGGTGTCGGCCAGGAAGTGACAGCAGACACTTTAGATGAGTCCATGCTTACCTCTTCTGCAGTGATGATATAGCCAAGGAAGGAGATTTGCCTTTGATGCAACTCACATTTCTCTGCCTTAACGTAGAGATGATTCTCCAGTAAACATTTGAGAACAGCTCTGATGTGTTCCTGGTGACTTTTTTCATCTGGGAAATATATCAGGATATCATCAATGTAAGTGATGGCATATCTACTCAGCATGTCCCATAGCACCTCATTAATTAGGTAATTAGGTAATGCCATAAGGCATTACCCGGTATTCCAAATGGCTGGCGGTAGTGCTGAAGGCTGTCTTCCATTCATCACCCTTTTTTATCCTGATCAGGTTATATGTGCTGCATAGGTCAAGTTTAGAAAAAATCCTAGCAGATCTGAGTTGTTCCAGGGCTGCTGGAACAAGGGGAAGAGGATAAGGGTATTTAACAGTGACCTGGTTTAGACCTCTGTAATCAATGCAAGGTCTTAGTCCACCTCCTCGTTTCTCCACAAAAAAGAAACCAGCAGATGTGGAAAACTTGGAAGGGCAGATATATCCTTGCTTGAGGGCCTCCTGAATATACTCCTCCATGGCCGCTTGTTCCTTTTGGGATAGGGGATAAATATGACCACATGGAAGTGACATACCTGGTAGTAGGTTGATCGCACTATCATATGGCCAGTTTGGTGGTAGCCTGCAGGCCTTCCCCTTACTAAAGACCTCCAAAAGGTCCCGATAACAGTCAGGAACATTGTCCAGGGAGTCTGGTTGTGGACTCTCCACTGAGGTGGAAGATACACTGACCTGGGGATGAGAGAGACAACTCTGAAAGCACGTAGGTGACCCTTCAAGAATTTCCTTACTTTGCCACGAGATCAAAGGGTCGTGAAGCTGTAGCCAGGGATAACCAAGAATGATATCATGATCCATGGTTGTGGTCACGTACAGGAAAATTAGATCTTTGTGCAATGTTCCTTCTTGGATCTGAACTGGGTTGGTATGTGTGGTGACAAGACTGTCTCCTATGGGTCCTCCGTCAGTGGTCCTAATACAGAGTGCACTGTGCAGAGGAGTGGTAGGCAGGGTGAGCCTCTGAATGATGGTACTGCTGATAAAGTTCCCCTCTGCCCCTGAATCAACAAAAGCAGAAAGGATGTACGTGGAGGATGCCACCTTTAATAAAAATGGAACCTTAAATGATTTTGAGTTTAACTTTCTCACCAGACATGTAGATCTTGTTGGGGTCTCTGCTGGAGCCACACAGGGTGGATGGATAGGACAGTGCCTGATGTTATGCTCGGGGCTCCCACAGTAGAAGCACAAACCCTCCTTATGTCATCTCACATGCTCTGTGCAGATTAACCAGGTGCATGACACCTCCATGGGTGAACTGTCTTCAGATGGCTGAACAGACCTGGTACTTTCTTGGATAGAGGGTCAGTGTTTTAACAGATGGTTGAGACGAATAGGTAAGTCAATGAGGGAGTCCAGTGTAAGGTTCTTATCTCTGCAGGCCACTTCACTAATGATCTCAGGGTGTAGATCTTGGCGAAAAACTGCTTTCAGGGCAGGATTGTTCCATCCACTGGCAGCCACTAATGTCCTGAAGTCCAGGGCATACTCAGCCACACTTCTAGAACCTTGAGAGCTGGCAAGTAGACTTTCACCGACCTCAATCCCTTCTGGTTCATGGTCTAATACTCGCTTGAATAGGGCGAGGAACTGCTTGTATGATGTAGTCTGCTCACTGCCCTTGTCCCAAATGGCAGTGGCCCATCAGAGTGCTTTGCCAGTGAGAAAGGATAGGAACTTAGCAATCTTATGCTCGTCAGATAGATTTGGCATGGTAGCGAAATACATGGAACTTTGAAGTAGAAAACCTTTACATGCGATGGCGCCTCTGGTTAACTTCTCCTGCATGGAGAGCTGCAGCACTGGACTAGGAGGAGACAGGGCATGCTAGGAGGGCCTGCGACATCACAGTTTTGAGTTGTGTCATCCGAGTGTTGAGGTCGGCGAGCATCTGTTGATGTTCTCCTAGCAAACACCCCTGCATGTTCAGAGCAGTCTGTTTCACGTCCTCTGCTACATCCATGTTAGATGAAGTATCCTGTTAGAATGCAGGCACTTACAGATGTATGTGGAGAGGAGAGCGGGATACAAGCTATCAACAAAGCCAAGACAAGAGACTGGAATCGGAGTCGGTAAATGAGCGAGGGTCGGGTGATCGGCGAACAACGTAATAGAGGGAAGACAAAGAGCAAAAACGTGAAAGAAATAGCAAGGGATCAGAAATACAAAAAGATATAAGAAAGATATAAGGCTTGGTATGAACTGAGATAGCAGAACGATACTTCGCACTGGTGTGTGGGGGGAGCTTAAATAGAGGGACAGGTGAGGAGGAGTATAGGAGCCTGGTGAGGGACTTTGCTGTGTGGTGCAACAGGAACCATCTGCAGCTCAACACCTCGAA
>JAPFFA010000010.1:41570426-41581441 GCA_026153275.1 Sciades herzbergii | reverse complement strand
GGCTGAGGTGTCTGGGGAAAGGGAAGTTTGGGCCTCCATGCTCAGACTGCTGCCTCCGCGACCCGGCCCCGGATAAGAGGAAGAAGATGAGATGAGATGAGATGAGATAATTTAAGTACAAGTTGATGTAGGTTTTATATTTAGGCATTTCTGTCATTTATATTGTTACACTTGATATCTATTTTTTATCGAGTGAATAAAGACATTATTAGTCTTAAAATGAATATAGGACTGCAAAGTAACTCAAGTATGACAAGGTTATTTTGTGGAACCTTTTGTTGACTATTTGGTCGGATGGACAGATGGTCAACTCAGCGTGGATAAATTTTGATGAGAGCTTTTTTTTAAGCATTAGTTTGATGGTAAATGATAAGCTACCGTGGCCATGCTCATAGGAATAATATTGATAATCTTGACAGAGAAAAGAGTAACTCAAAAAGTGTAAAGTTGACTAAATCGTTAAATTTACGTGTGCAGGTTTCACTACCTCCATCAGCCCCACTGTGTTAAAAATATCTGTGAATTTTATTCAGCACATCATTATCAGTCCTGGCTCTGAGTTAACTCTCCCTGCTGGGAAAAAAAAAAACATCAACAATGTCCATTTTAAGTGAGCCACAATGTTTGAACAGTTAAGAATAAATTTCAATCTGCTTCTAATCTCTCTCAAGTAACAGGTGTTAAAGAACCTCAAAACTGAATGGAACGAACATGCTTCAGATGGTAGGCATTTCACTGTGTTTTTCATCACAATCTTTTTGAATAACTTGCTTCCTGAAAATGCTCGTGTTTTGAGAATTTCCACTGCAGGTGTCCTCAACATGAGCCGCAAAACTCGAGACTTGGTATGGAATTGGAAGTTGTAATCTTTTCTTACATCACTGGATGTCATGAGCTCAAATTGTCAGACTGAGTAGTTTCTTTGAAAATTAAAATACAGTCATGTGGCTGAAGAGTTTCTAATGTGAAGATAAAAAATTCTAGTAACGACTAGATTTCTCTCTCTCTGGAACACTGCATTAATAGTTATTGTACTTGATATTTAGAAATAGCAGAAAAAAATAATACAGCAACGAACTCCACAAAAGCATATTCATTATAAATTAGACATCACTTCAGTAAACTTATGTTAAATGCTCATCATTTCATCATCATTCCTTGCTCCCCTTTAATCTATTAGATTGTGATATTTTGACTAAGCTCAATTGTTCTATCTCTTTTGAACAAGGCCATATTGTTTTGTGCACATCAGATAATCTATCTTTTGCTTCTGCTGTTTTCTCTGAGTATGATCTGAGGAAGACACAGACACTGAAGTCTGTGTTCCTCAGATTTTGAATCAGGTGCCTCAAACTCTCTGGGCACACCCCAATAAGGTTGGACATGTACAGGTACCCCATACACTGCCAGTCTGAAAACATCTGTTCCTGTGTATGCATTGGCCAACTGGTTATATCTATCAATCAACATGGATATACCTCCTTCAGAAAGCACTGAATATTCTTTGCTTCATGTTTCCAAAACAGGTTGTCAGTTAAAGGCTGATTCATACTTCATACAATTTATACATCAGGACATCATGCATGGCCACTCACACAAGGTGAAGTATTCATACATGCATCTAATGTAAGTGTATCACCATAATTTACTAAATTAAACTGAGAAGAAGAGATAAAAACAATGCAAGTTCCTTGTTTAACTCTAGGAATAATTAACAGACCAAAGAACAGATAAACTTTGTTTTATATATTTCACATAAAATAGAAACCGCACATTATTAATTATAAACGCAGTGAATTCTGACAAAGTGTTCCTAAAAAGTCTTTAAACTTGTCTAAACATTTCAGTATATTTAGTGTTCAAATCCACAGTTCTGTCGCTCACTGAGTGATGAGGCTGTAGATTTTTTTGTTATCGAATTACTCTGGTTTACATCATGATACGGTGTGTTTATTAGGAGTGGGGACAGGGACAGGTTTAAAGAGTCAAGGTACAGCTTTAGCAAAGCTGTTATGGCTGGCAATGCTGGTCACAACATAAACGAGACAAGGTCAATTCAAGTTTATTTTTATAGCGCGTTTAACAATAGACATTGTTGCAAAGCAGCTTTACAGAAAATTAAAGACTTTAAACATGAGCTAATTTTATCCTTAGTTTATCCCCAGTGAGCAAGCGTGTGATTCAGGAGGGGTGTATGGGGTGTCAGGGAGAGGTAGCACCTCTTACGGGGAGGGCTTATTGCGTTCTTTGGAACAACTCGTCCGTATTTGGTCCTCACCTGATGCCCAGCTTTCACCAGTGGCTCCCCATAGCTGTTTGCATGCAACAGCGGCCACACCCCGGTCAACAGCTTCGACAGGCTGGCTAAACCGGGTGAGGGTAACCGATGGGTCTCAAACCCTCGGTAAGTTACAGATTACCTACCCTTTGCATGCAAAGACTGGTGCCGGCAGACTGGGCAGATGAAACCAACAGGAAGGTTCAATGGCTAGGAAGGCAGTTCCAGCAGGCGCTGTGGAACGCTGAGAGCAGGGCGAGGCACGGAAGGAGTCCTGGTCATCCACTGCAGCTCAGGAAGTCTCCAGGCATAACAGTTCTCCGTGCCACTGGGTCAAGGTCTCTCTGGCTGAGTGAGTGGGATTGCCCCAGTGCAATGGCTCTACCACTTTAAAACAACTTCACGCACAGGTTCCATTGTGTGAATTTATCTCTGATCTTTCATCTCAAATTTCCTCAAGTCCTGCAGCGATGGGAGAGTGGCAAAGCAACAGGTAGAGGTGACCACTGGCAGTTGTAGTCATGAACCTGCATGCAGGTGGCCCTGGACATCGATCGCTTGTCCCTTGACCCTGGGGCAACGGAGACATTCGGCAACATCCAGGATGGCTGGGCAGCCTCTTTAGGACAGCACTGCCCACCCTCACGGGAGGGAGGGGTTAGAAAAGGTACCCCAGACATTGCTTGCCCTTGATAATCTGGCCAACATACCACAGCTGGCAGATCATCCTTCATAGTGGTTGAACAACATTGCGAAGAAAAACAAATCAAAAGAAACTCATCTTTGGAGCATGGAATGGCCATATCTTGATGGACAACATTAGGGTTTCTAGACCTGAAAGAAGAACAGCATTAGTGGTGATCAAACTACGGCATTACAACATCAACATAGCTGCACTCAGCGAGACAAGGTTTGCAGATGAGGGCTCTCTGAGACAGAATGCAAGTGGATACCCTTTTTTTCTGGAAAGGAAAACCTGACAGCAAGGACAGGATCCATGGAGTGGGATTTGCAGTGAAAACAGTGCTATTGAAAAACATCACTACCATCTGGCATTAATGAGCGCATCATGAAATTTCACTTCCCGCTCTCGAAGTCCCAGCACATTACCATCATTAGTGCTTACGCACAAACTCTTGCAAGCTCAGAAGATGCCAAGGAGCAGTTCTACAAAGACCTGGACCAGATCATCAGGTCAACCCCTGCCAGTGACAAGCTAGTCATCCTTGGTGACTTTAATGCCAGGGTAGGACAGGACTACCAGAGCGGGGACGGTGTGCTTGGGAGGCATGGTGTGGGAAAACTGAACAGCAATGGACTGCTACTCCTAAGCATGTGTGCTGAGCATGGCCTGTGCACCACTAACACCATGTTTCACATTGCAGACAAGTACAAAACCACTTGGATGCATCCCAGATCCAAACATTGGCACATGATTGACTTTGTCATCGTTTGCCAGCGCGACCTGCAGGATGTCAGGATCATTCAATGCAAAGAGCAGAGTGTTGGACAGAACACAGGCTGGTCAGAGCAGTCTTCAACCTGCACATCGCTCCCCACTACCACAAGACCCCTAAAGCTCTGATGGGGTCCTTTGACACAGCAAAATTGAAACATCCATCCGGCTTCATTCGTTTCCACAAGGCGCTAGAGGAGAAATTCCCTGAGCATATGAGCCTCACTGGATCCAATACTGACAAGTGGGCTCAATTCAAAGACACAGTCACAGCCACTGCAAAAGAAGTGCTGGGTCCCAAAGCCCGGAAACACGAAGACTGGTTTGATGAGATGATGATGGTTCCATTGCAAAGAACCAATTTCTGGAGATATCTTGGCCTCTAAACTACAAAAATAGTTGGAGACAGTAGCTCTTTGTATAGGCAGCCAAATCGGTTTGCCTGACCACCACTTACTTCACTGGAAGTAAACTTGCAAGCAAAAGTCATGTGACTGAATATAACCTATTCTGAGAAACTCCAACACCAGTTCTCAGTCAGTGACTCTGTATCTGTCTGGAAAGCGCTCAGACAGATCATAAACTACAAACCTACAGTCCTCCACTCTGTAAACGGCTTGCACCTGGCTAACCAATTGAAAGAGTTTTACCGTTGCTTTGAAAGCTAATGGGACTATCCTGACATCATCCCTGCGACTCTACACACCAGCTCCTGTCCACCACCTCCACCCCCCACCTCAGCTGCAGCCTGGGCCTCTCTACAATGTCACACCTTGGAGGCCCCCACCACAGCTTCAACTCTCTCCATTCTGGAGAGATGTTAACAGACTTGTCAAGAAGCTGAACCTCTTCAAAGTCACAGCTACCAATTCTGTTTCTCTATCCACCCTGAAGCACTGTGCTGATCAGCTGTCTCTGGTGTTCACAGACATCTTTAACACCTCACAGGAGACATGCCATGTGCCAGCCTGCTTCAAATCCTCCACCATTATCCCTGTCCTCAAAAAACCAAGGATCACAGAACTTAACAATGACAGACCTGTCACACTGACCTCTGTTGTAATGAAGTGCTGTCCTACCTTCAATACATCACTGACCCACTCCTAGGCCCCTTGCAGTTTTCCTACAGAGCCAACAAGTCTGTAGATGATGCAGTCAACATGACTCCATTTCATCCTTCAGTACCTGGACTCCCCAGGAACCTATGCCTTCAACACTATCATCCCAGCTCTTCTGCAGGACAAGCTCTCCCAGGTGAGCATGCCTGACTCCACCTGCAGATGGATCACTGACTTCCTGTCTGACAGGAAGCAGCACATGAAGCTGGGGAAACACATCTCTGACTCCTGAACCATTAGCACCAGATCCCCCCCCAAAGGCTGCATCCTCTCTCTCTTCTACTCTTCTCCCTGTACACCAACAGCTGCACCTCCAGTCATCAGTATGTCAAGCTCCTAAAGTTCACAGATGACACCACCCTCCTTGGACTCATCTCTGATGAGAATGAGTTTGCCTACAGGTGGGAGATTGACCATCTGGTGTCCTGGTGCAAGCAAAACAACTTGGAGCTCAATGCTCTAAAGATAGTGGAGATGATTGTAGACTTCAGGAGGAGCTCTGCCACACCCTCCCCATTGACCTCTGTGGAGTATTTTCACTTCTTGGGCACCACCATCATACAGAACCTCAAGTTGGAGAAGAATATCAGCTCCCTCACTAAGAAAGCACAGCAGAGTATGTTCTTCCTGTGGCAGCTGAAGAAGTTCAACCTGCTAAAGACAATGACAATGCACTTTTACACCACCATCATTGAGTCCATCCTCACCTCCTCTATCACTGTCTGGCACAATGCTGTCAAGGACAAGGGTAGATTGCAGTGCATCATTCACTCTGCCAAGAAGGTGATTAGCTGCAATTCTACGTCTCTCCTGGACCCTGAGGAGGGCAGAAAGGATTGTGGCCGATTCCTCCCACCCCAAACATAAACTTCTTGAGACACTCCCCTCTGGCAGGAGGCTGCAGTCCATCAGGACCAAAACCTCATGCCACAAGGTCAGCTTCTTCCCCATTGCAGTTGGCCTCATTAATCAGGTTAGAGACCCACACTAACTCTGCCCACCCTCCCACACACACACACACACCTGATGCATTACATTAATGCACTTCCTCTCTTGGATTGCTGTGTTGCACATTTCATGACATGTTCTTCATTCTGTAATTTTTTATTGCACATTCCTACACATACTCTACAGGAGTGGGTTTCCCAAAAGCCTCTTAACACTAAGAGCATCTTAACTAGGAGAGAGTGTTCATTGTGATGCTCACACTACCATTTAATGATGATCTTTGTGCTACGATGCTTTTGGGAAACCCATCCGAGCTTGGTCATTTAAATAATTCATTGCACATATTTTAATATTTTTCTTATTTTCTAACTTTATATTTCTTCATATTTTTATTGTAAATGTTCTATTTATTACATACACCAGCAGAGGCCACAGGATCTGGGGTAGTATTGAGTACTGGCAAATCTAGGCCTTGAATCTCCATGGCAGGCCCTACTTGTCCACCTTGGTGAGCTAGGTTCCAAGCTCTTCACTAGTTTTCTTGATGCAAGCAGTGTTTTTGAGGCTGCAGTTAAAGATTTTCCCGAGGCTCTTGACTGACTGCTCTGTAATGGACAGGATGGTGGCTCCAGCAATTGAGAATGGGAACTTGTCCACTATTTCCCCCTTCTTCAGCAATAGAGACCTTGATTTTATTGGTTTAAACCTCATCTTTGCCCAAGTGCTGAGCTTCTCTAGGTCTTGAAAAATCCACCTGCTGCCTGGGACTGATGTTATAGTGTCAGTAAGGTCATCCATGAAGGCTCTTATGGGAGGCTGTCAGACTCCAGACTTGGTCAAGGGACCTCTGCATTTGGACTCCACTGTCTTGACAAGCATGTTCATGGCAAGGGCAAAAAGGATTACTGAGATGGTGCAGCCTGTTATGATGCCTTTTTCAAGCCAATGCCAGTCTGATGTACCAGAACCCATGGTGACTCTTAACTTGAAGTTGTTGTAATAGTCCAATATAAGGTTCTTAATTTTGCTGGGAATATGTTGATGCAGCGAAAGCTCAATGAGTTTGTGTGGTATTGATCTGTAAGCATTTGCCAGATCCAGCCACATTATCATTAGGTCCCCTTTTCCTTCTTGTGCCTCTGACAAGATGTGTGACTACACCAGTGTGTTCCAACTAGCCAGGCATTCCACTGATCCCACCCTACTGGACAGTAGTGTCAATGTAGTTGTTCTTCAGAAGGAACTCGGTTATTCATTGTGACAAGACACTGAAGAATGTTTTGCCTTCCACACTTAGCAGCAAGATGGATCTAAACTGACTGATGGCCATTGAATTCTCTTCTTTGGGGTTCCAGACTCCCTCCGCACAGCTCCACTGGTTATCTACCCTTCCCCTGCGCCAGATCACCCTTCAGATCTTAGAAAGGTGCAACGCTTGTAAATTGTATATACAACTCCACTTGGACCTGAGGCAGAGGCTGATCTTGCTCCTTTGACCACCTCCTGAACCTCTGTCAAGCTAGGCTCCCTCATGGCGAACTCCACTGTTGGCGGTTGTGGGCTTATGAGGGCCGGATGTGGCTCAAGTTCTTGGTCTCTCTCTGGATTGCTTAGAGTGGTGTGCAGAAAGGTGTTCATTTCCTCAGCTGAGCACCTGAGGCTGCCGCTGTGGTTGTCCTCCAGTAGCTTATTTTTGAAGGCAAAAGGGTTAGAACACCAGGACCAGATCCTGTGCGCTGTAGCTCATTCTCCTGCTCCATGCATTTCATCCTGGCTTGGTGTATTTCATCAGGCTTGGCCTGATGTAATTTAATAAATAATGTGCCTCTCAATTTATGGAGATTAACCATCATTTTTGTGGTCATTATAGTCATTATTTCATGATTATATTCCTTGCCTGACTATAGCCATAGAATAATAGTGAGGATGCAGTCATGGTTACTTTAACATTATCATTAAGAAGAAATGAAAAGTGTGTGTTTCACAGTTAAGAAGAATTTAATGGTGTTGGGTTCTCTCTCTTTCTCTCTCTCTCTCTCTCACACACACACACACACACACACACACCTCCTTCTGTCTGCTGCTGGCAAACGATGGAGAGAGAATTCTCCTGATTCTCCTCCAGTCCTCATCCTCAGTGAAGACTATGACATCATCCAGAGTTCCAATGACACGGACGTTCTGAGCAAAAAACCTTTATACATTAAAATCAATCACAGTTAAAGATTGAATAGTTTTAGATTTAATGTTATTAGTATTTATAATCACTTTGGTTTTCTGCTGCTGAAAGAACAGATTTGTCAATATCTTGTTTCTTTGTAAGGTTTTATGACTGTAATTTATCAATTAAGAATTTATTAATGCGTTAATGTAACACTTTTGAAAATGTCAGGAATAACAAGATAAATTCATGCAGCGGTCTAAAATGTTCATTCATAAATAATTTCAGCACAGTTTTTGGTTTTCAGTCCAAATTTTTCTTTTCTTTTGCTACTAGGAACTGTGTACACCCCTGTCCACCTGTCTGTCTTTCTCTCCATCAGTCCATCTCTCTCTCTCTTTCTCTCTCTCTCATTGTCTCTAAGTATTAAGTGTGTGTGTGTGTGTGTGTGTGTGTGTGTGTGTGTGTAATCTCACTCTGCGGTTGGTGAAGTTAGAGTAACATTCTTTAACCAGGACGGTTTTGATGATGTCTGTGTCCATGATACAGAGGACCGGCTGTCTTCCGTCGTATATACTGTAGAACCAGAACCACTTTATTTTTATTTTGTGATTTTTTTTTTCACAAATTAAAAACAAATAAACAAAGCATTGTCCATGAACATTAAACTGTAAACATGTGATTTAGGAAAGTGTTAGTTAATCGGCTATTCAGAAGGTTGGGACAGTGTACACTGATTTTGTGTGTGTGTGAGAGAGAGAGAGAGAGAGAGAGAGAGAAAATAAGAAGAGTAGACACCAAATAACAAAAACACACAAAAAAATTACATAACAGTTACTTTAGAATGGAACATTGTGTAAAATCTCTACAAATAATCCTGTAAAGTGTCAGAACACTGCTGTGGTGTAGAAATTAAAACCTGCTGTACATGTCTCGGAGCTGTAGGTGGCGCTAGTGAACTCTGCTGAATAAGACTTTGGATAATGAATCTTTTTGTGACTCACAACCGAGGCGTCGTCTGTCAGTCATGTGGTTTTCTGATTAAACGATACACACCTCTCAGTGGGGGGTTCATCTGACATGCCCCCTTATACTCAACACGTGCTCAGGAACCTCATTGGTCCATCACTTAAATGTGAAATAATATAACCTCTCACTAAAAACAAAAAAATACCAGCATAAACTTATCGTTAATATTCCCAGATCATTAGCTGGAACGTTGTGTGAGTAACATTATAAAAACTTCATGAAGCCAGTCCTTTTCCACTGCATTTTCTCAGAACATTGCAGGAACGTTACTTTCACAACATCACACAGCTTTCTTTGCACCAGCTGAGTTCGTTAGAGAACACTGGGGTTACAGTGAAAGTGAATCCAGACTTTAACACACTCACCCCCAAATCCTGCCATACTTCTGAAAACACTCCAGATCAAAATGACGTATTCCCTAAAATCAGTGAAAGATAGTCTGTAAATAACACTGTTAATTATTTAATATAACTTTTATTGGATACTGCTTACAATATAATATCAACTCACCTTGCGATACTCTAACATGGTTCCAAAAAATGGTACCGGTTTAGGACCAGGAACTTCCAAACGCTTAAGGAAACTGTACGGCCAGTACCCATACCTGAAAACGACACATTACAGTTTATGACAGTTTATACTTGATGTAAATCAACATTATAAACAGAAAAGCATTGTGAGGCAGAGGTTAGAAATACCGATAAGGACATGATAGCAGTGTTTAACCACACTACATGATTTACTGTCCATCACGTAGAACTGTTGCTATGGCAACATCATGAAGAAAGTTTAATCACTAAGTTGTTTTTATTAAAATACAGTGGTGAGTAAATCATGAACAGGAACCACAGTGTTGTTGCATTTTTAAATATTTTACTGCTTTTAATTTAGTTCTTTACCTGAACTTCACCTGCTCACTCACAGTCACAGCAGCTGCTGACTTTACTCTAAATTAGTGCCTTACGTTACGTTATACATGATAGAGTTAAATGTGTAGAGTTAAATATAGATTGACATAAAGAATTAAAAATATTGGTTTAAACATAGTTATATATAGTTAAATGTCCAGAGTTAAGGTGTATGGAATCAAAACCTGAAACATATAGAGATAAATATAAAAGTATAGAGATAAATATATGAAGTTAAATATATAGCATTAAGCGTATAGAGTTAAATAGATTACACACTGTGAGACAGTCTGAGTGTGAAATGTAAAACAGCTTAATTGTTTCACAATTCTTTCATTATTTTCTGTCAGTCACAGTGAGATAAAGTGAAATGTGAAATGGCACTTACAGTAGGATGAGGCTGATGAGGATCGCGATCAGAGCCCACGACTCAGCCGAAAAACTCCACCAGTTCGCCATCCTGATGAGTATTACTGTTACGGTTGGGAGTCGTAGTGTGTGTGTGTGTGTGTGTGTGTGTGTGTGTGTGAGAGAGAGAAAGAATTCTTCACCAAAATAAACAAAATCATCCCCTAGATGAACTGCCTCTTCAGAGATGTCCACAAGCGCCGGCGACCGATGGTTTTCTCCGCCTACACAGGCGGTCTGCGCCGGCTACTCAATCCCAGAAAAAAATAAAAACTTGCCTTTCAATATTCAAACGATTTATATATTGTCTCCGCTGCCCATGATTTGGTGCAAGTCCAATTATTTCACCACGAAAGTGTCTTCAATTCGGGTCTAGCACGACCAGAAGCGATGCTGTAGTCATTGATTGATTCTCATGTTCTGATTGGCTGAGCCAGACCACGTGACCACACCATAGCAGATGGTAAAGATGCATTTGGTGATTGTTGCAGACGATTTCACTCAATTTTCACAAAGTGCCACCGAAAAAGAAACTAAAACTTTCCGTGGGGCCAAATAAATATAAAGTCAAATGTTTTCTGCAGGTTTGTACATATAAATCATAATTAATATTTTCATATCTAAGAATTATCATCTTCATATCCAGAAGTGACCCAGAGTGCCTCAGTTCCCAGACAGGTGTTTGGTCCCTTAGCTGAGGCTTCATACT
>JAPFFA010000010.1:41219183-41229398 GCA_026153275.1 Sciades herzbergii | reverse complement strand
GTTGCGGTGATTGGATATAATTGCAGCACCGCCCTGAATTCGCGGGGATTGGTTGAATTTGTGTTGAAGTTGCAAATCGCAACAACGCGAAATCCTGGAGGGTCTGATTAAAGGGGAATTGAAGTCATTTTTAAACTTGCTTTATGTCTTAACGTGCTATTCAATTGTTTGGTTTTATCATGACTCTTGGCATATTATATTACGTTTATCGGCCTTTTTGGTTTTTAGCCATGTTGAATGTAGTTTGTTTGGTCCACGGCAGGTGCCACTTATCCGCGCGATCTTCAAGACTCGTGTGAGACTTCAAACCTGAAGTGTCAGAGCCACCATTTTGAAAACGGTTTACACAGCGGCTAGATCGCCATATCGTTCCAGTTTAGATTAATTTTGAGATTTGCCAGCTTCATCAGTGATGGAGATTATTCCACAAGACTTCGAATCAACTGAGAAGAGTTGGAAAGACGACAGGATAAGGACGAGTCCGTCACACTGGTGTTTACATCACTGTCTCACAATTAAAACGTGCCAGATCAGGCGGCTGGTGGGTTTTCAAAGTAATAAATACATGCGTGTATTTTTGTGATCTTATACTGGGTGCTTTTCCCCACATAATCCTCACTAAGGTATCTGACAGCACTACAAAATGGCGTCCCCACTATACAGTGCCCTATATAGTGAGTAGGGAGCGATTTCGGGCACGGAAAACTTCGGGCTTGATTACATCAGCATTCGAAAGAGGGCGCGTGCGTCTTTTGACGACGTTGGCAGATGTTGGTCACTTTGATTTCTGCTGTACGTTTTAATTCCGTCCTACGATGTCTCGCGCAGGTCTCAGCGACGGCTGTAAACGAGATTCGCTTTGACATGGGCTGATATATTACGTAGTAGACTTCAAACACTCAACTTGCTATAGTAGTGACAAAATAGCTCTTAGAAATGCGTTCCTACGTTTTATAAAATCAGAGAATTTTGATGATTTGTCTTCAGTTCCCCTTTGTGTGTTCAGTTGTCACACATCTGATGTTAAGCACTTGAGCAATAATCCTTCCTCCAAAGGGCAATGAAAAGCTGAACTGAAGCGCTTCACGTCAGGATTTTGTTGCTGACGGTGTTAAGGTCTACGTGCGTGTAAACAACAGAACTTGTATTTTGTAGCAAATTACAAAAACGGTTTCCTTTCTTCTGCTTGGGATTATTTCAGCTTTTGCTGATCTTTAGAAGGCAAAGTTACGATCAAACTTGGTTCAGTTCAATGATGTGGCTAAGCCGCTGTAACCCGTAGCTCTCGGTGTGTATTTTTTGGATGGTATCACTGTGCCTCTTGGGCAGATGTTCCTCTGCTGCTCTGATTGGATACAAGGAACCACAACTCTAATTACACGCCATTAACTGTGGGGGAACTGTAGATTGACTGTGGAGTGAAGTGTTGGCCAACTTGCTTGCCATTTTTCCCTTTCAGGATCTGGTGGCTACGACTTGTACGGCTATAAAGACTCCATGTCTGGAGGATATGGTGGAGGACAGATGAAGAGAGGTCTGTCTGGGTCGCTCCTCTCCGCTGGGGGCAATGCAGATGACGTGATTGCCAAGATCAACCAGCGACTCGACATGCTAACACAGTTAGAGGGAGGGATGAAAGGAGGGGGTCGGAATGAGCGGTAAGATGGCTGGACGGATTTATTTCCCTCCTGAATCTGACACATCGTGTATGAATATTTACCGAGCCTGTAACGAAGGTTCGTCTTCCAGCTCGACACGCTTGTGTACAATTAGAGAACCAGGTCTTGGTGAGAACGTGTCGTTACTCAAACAGTGGTGTCTATTCGAGAGGGTGATTGTCCCGGAGTTAGCGTGACTTAGTTTAAATTCTGAGCTCAACTTTCCAAATTACCATCATGGTGCTGTATTGGTTTTCCTTTTCACCTTTTGGACCTCATTTATCAATCTTTTGGTAAAGATTCTTTGGACTTGCATGCCCGTGTTGATGAATCGTGATTACAGTATGAACCCGATGGCGTAATCATCTCTCAAACTGCAGGAGCTGCCAGCCAGTGACACGATTTGGACCTAATTCATTAAAGTTCTTATTAGTGACTCTCCTTGTGCATAAGCTTGCACATATTCATAGGGTTTAAACATCGTTTTCTATGAACACCCCATTCCTTGTGTAAATGCTCCTGCAGTTGATTTTACGAATGAGTTTTTCGTGAGGTTTGATAAATGAGGCCTGAAGTACGGATTTAAATGTTCTTTAGCACTAGCGTTTGCATGCAGTTTGACTAGACAGGAACACAAGGTCAGGAGATGTGAGTTGTTTCGATAGCAAAGGCACCAATGTGGGGTGGGTGGGTTTTTTTTTTTTTTTCCTTCCCCTCCTTTCCTCCTTAAATAGATAGGCTGAGGTCCTGAACAGTACGTTTTAAGCAACTTGCATGTCAAAACATGGCACCTGGCAAACGAGTGTTCAAGTCAGAGTACACTTCTGTAGATAGGAAATTTGTCCCCAGTGCTCTTGGTCTGTGTCCCCATTCTTAACTTGTTTCTTCTTTGGCTGTGGATTGCAAAATACCATTAGTTGCCAAAGGATGTTCTGAAAATTACTTTCTGACCCCCTCTAGAGATTGTTTCTGAAAAACTGATCCACTGTCTCCTCAGATTCAGTTTCCTGACGCTTGCTCAAGGGCAAAGGGAAGTCTGTTGCCTGATGATCCACTGTATTGACCTTTATACGCTAGTGCTGCTCATGCTTTAATGACTAAATCCCCATCACTGAAGCCATTCCTTCACCTATATACCTGTAGTATGAATATTTTTATCGCGTCAAACTTCACATTTAGTGCTTGATTCAGACATTAACTCGGTCACGGCATTTCTCCAGTTTGTCTCAGCCATCATTTTGGAGGCTCTTCTTGATCAAAACTTGGCAACTTCCTCCTCATTCCAAATTGTAAAGGATCCAGTGGGACTGCATGGGTTCACAGACCCTTCACGGCCCATCCAAAGCGCTGGATATCGGTGTAGGGAATGGCTTGGATGAATGACAACTTGCAGAATGCGACTTGTCATCCAAAGAACAGTGTGGGGTTCTTTGGGGTACTTCAAGCTGAGTTAAATAAATTACTAGTAGTAAAACATTTTAAAGGAGAGTGAATGAATCAAAGGGAAAGTGAAAGTCTGAAATTAGAGGTGCCAATACTTCATCTCTACTTGCTCTGCACCTCCTTCTGCAGGTTTGACCAGTATGAGTCTTTCGACTCGCGCTCCTCTGCCCTCGGCCCCCGCGATCTCTACAGATCTGGTAACCTTGTATTTGGTGACTCCCGGGGCGACATGATGGCCCAGCGTGGAGGCATGGGCTTTGGGGCGATGGGTGGAGCTGGAGGGGGTGGTGGCTTTGGCGGCTCTGCCTCCCATGGAAACGCCAAAATGCGTCATGTTCGAGATGCTTTCTCAGTCTCCGGCTGGGGTGCGGGACAGAGGTCCCAGCACAGGGGCGGAGGGCCAGGCGGGCGCGGCTTTGGCCGTAGGCAGGATTCCTCAATGATGGTTGGAGGTGGGCGGAGTGGGGGGCAAGGCCACTCCCCTTCAGGGCGAGGCAAGCTGCCGTCGCTCCTGAGCCACCGCATGTACCCCGAAAGTGGGGGGTTCCAGCCTCATCATGGCTCCCAGGACTATCCTGTCCGGCACTTCGGAGGGGGCAAAAACCTCAACCGACAACGCACCCGCAAGAGACCCCTCAACCGAGTAAGTACCTCCAGCAAAGCACTGGACTTGAACCATCAACCCACCCAAAAAAAAAACAAAAACAAAAAATACCCCTCCTAGTCCAGCCTGCCCAGCCTGTCGAGTGGAGATCCATGTGGAAATTACACTAGTTCACTCCACCTGCCACTCTAAACATGTCCAACAGGTCACGTGTGCTGTAGTGTCCCCATAACACCCCACAGACAGACAGACTCCAGTACATGTAACAGCCCAGCTCCCCACATCCAGTCAGAGAGATTTGTTAATGGACAGCCCTGATTTCTTTACTCTGATTTGTTTGTCCTCTGAGAGGCTCAAAGATCTACACTTTGGTTCAGTTCTGTAATAGTGTTAGATCAGGCAGAACTATTCTCAATCTGTAATCCCCATGTAGAAACATCCCTTAAACACATTAACTCCCTCCCTGAGACTAAATGTTAAAGATTCGGTTACCATGGCTGGGTCTCAACAGGTTAATGCAGTGTGTGAAGGTAAGTGCACGTGACATTTCACTTCATAATGTGTAATATTGTCCCGTTTGTCCTGTGTCCACTGTGTGTTAGCCGTCTGGTGTGGGATCTTCCCATGTGTTAAGATTGTGGTCATGTCGTAAGGCGTGTGTGTGAGAGATTTATATTAGCCTGATCGTCTGAGACGTCACGTTAACGTTTTCTGTGGCTGTTACTGTAGCAGCCGGTAAAACCTCAGCGTGATGGACAGAAGAAGAGGAAGCAGACCCCAACTACAGCTGATGAGCCCGAGTCGAAAATGGGCAAGACCGAGTCTGAAGGAGACAAAGCCGACAAAGCTGATAAGGGTACTCCTTTCCTTATTTCACTGTGACGTGCGTCTGCAGCTAGTCTTATACAATCCAGCATCAGAGTCGCAATGTTAAACACGCTCCATTGGTCCTGAGTGAAGTCTTGTAGCTAAACTTGGTAGTTTTATTATGAAGTTAAGCTGAAGTCTCGTTAGGGCCAGCTGCAATTGGCTGACACTCGGGTAAGCTTTTCTAACAGATGCAGAAGTGTAAGTTTCGTACGAGCTGCCTGCTAAGACATTTAATCTTTCTGAAAGCAGTCGTATCGCTGACTCTCTTCACCAACCCCAGTCGCAGTCTAGTTTTAGTGCTGGGGTTTGTAGCACTGAAATGAAATGTCCTTTATACACTTTAGCAAATAAAGCCAAGTTAATAAATGAATGTTCTGTTCAGACATTGAGCGGAACCTCTCGATCTGTCAGAACATGTTTGGATTTCAGTGTTTATACATGTAGAGTATGACCTCACACAGGAAAAATAAAAGCCAGGGTGCGTAGTTGGTCCACCAGAGAGCGCTCTTCAACTCCACTGTGGGGAACACGGAATCGGATTCAGTCTTTTTTTTTTTTTTTCTCTCTCAAAGTTGACAAGTTTATTTTTAATCTGTATTGTCATCTTGGTGATGTGTCTTAAATAACTACAACAAACGTGAGGGGAAAAATCTGTGCGTTTTGAGGAGGAGGAATACCAGCTGACTTGTATCAGATTCTTAAATCCCCACATATCTAACTCGCCAATTGTCTTAAGTTCTAGATCGGTCCAGCTCTTGTAGCTGGCACATAGAAGGATGGAAAGGGTTTTTTTTTTTTGCTTTCCCCCACAGAAGTACGAGGGCAGTTCTTCAGTACGGAGGCTGAAACTATGAAGTTATTAAGAGTGCTTTAATGTGTCGGCTCAGTGATGTTGCTAAAGTATGAAATCCAAGGCTGAAAACCAAATTTGAAAATCACCCTAAGTATAGTAATGTCACTTCAGAGAAATCTTGGTTTGAATTTTAAGAACCGAAAGTTTTCAGTTTTTTTTCTGACGCAATTCCGTTACTGACTTCTTTCCTCATAATAGTTTGTGTTCAGAGTTAAACACCAGAAATTGGCTTTTTTTTTTTTTTTTTTTTAAATAAAGGTCAAAAGATTCCCCATACAGTGTGAAATTATTGAATGCCATCATCTTGAGCACTGCAACTTGAAAAAAATTTGCTTTGAATGTAATTCCATTATTGAAGAACTATCCAAGAATGGAGCTGTCTTTTACTCGGTGTATAATTAACAACTTTTATTTTTTGTTTGACTGGTTGTCTAGCTAAAGCAGCAGAGCCAAAAGAGAAGAGCGATGATGCAACTCCAGCCACTGTAAGTTTCAGTGTTTTAAATGAACAGTCCCCGACCCCATCAAAAAAAACCCTCTTACAGCCATTAACTCGCGTCTGCTTTGTTACTCATCCACGCTATTTCTAGACTGCAGGTGCCATTTAATTATAACTGTGTGAGCCTGAATCTGGGGCTAAAACGAAACCGAGAGATTCATATGAAAGCGTCTGTGGTTGTGTGATTTGTGTGTTCCTTTGGTCTCAAAATAAATGTTTACCAGAAAACAATCCTGTTGCTGTGTCTCTAAAGAACTCTAAACTTCAGTCACTCTGACGATATCTAAACATCTTATCGTTCTGAGCAGGAATGAACCCTTGGGATGGGTGTTGAAAGTAACCGGGTTTAAAGTGCTAGCGAGTGGGTTTGGGGTCTTTAGAACAGACGAGAAAGCTAAAGAGCCAGTTGGGTGGTTGTGTGAAATGGTGTCCTGTTTCTTCAGCAGGAGTCTGAAGCCGCGGCTGAAGGAGAGAGTGCGGGTGAGTCTCGGATGGCTTGGTTAAATCATGAGGTGCGTACAGTCGGCTGGTCCACGCCTCGATTTTTAGATTTCCGTTTCCTTTCCATAGATCCAGCTGTTAAAGGAGAAACCTCTCAGTCAGTGGCAAAGCAGCAGCAGCAGCAGGGGAAACAGACTCCGCCCTCTGCTTCGAAACTTAGAAAGAGGCGGGGCTTCTTTGAAAGGTCAGATGAAAGAAAATACCTAAACTTGAGCATTGGAATAATAATGGGCTGGGATGTACTGATGGGTCGTTTCTCCCTGCAGTCGTGCAATTTCCAGAGTGACGTTCGCGTGCTCCGTCTGCAAGTTCCGCTCGTTCTACAGCGAGGACTTGACCGCTCATCTGGAGAGCAAATTCCACAAAGATCACTTCAGGTTCCTCTCCAGCCAGCTCTCCAAACCAACCACCGAGTTCCTGCAGGTATGACGGCACAGTCCCACAGCTGCCTTTATTCATCCGCAGTGTAAATGTGGACCAGGAACCAGATGGGTTTAATTGCTCAGTGCTAAAGTTCCTCAGTGAGCTCTTCACTGTGCTGCTTGGGTTCGAGAAGTAGTATGCAAGATTATGGGTCAAGAGAGGGATCGAATACTTCTGCATTTATTTAATGGTTATAGACATTAATCTGTGTGTGTGTAGGAATATATAAATGATAAACATAAGAAGACGGATCAGAGAATCGGTCAGCTGGAGAACCACAGCGCCACCATCTGTCAGGTGTTGAGAGAGCAGGACCTGACCAGAGGTGAGTGACCTTCAGGGTCACCATTCTTTTAAATATGTGGATTGTTTGATGCTGAGTGTGTGTGTGTGATATCAGACATCGGTATGGAGCACTTCATGAAGAAGGTCGAGGCTGCGTACTGTTCAGCGTGCGATCTCTACATCCCCATGCAGTTCATACTCATCCAGAAACACCTCAAATCTCCTGAGCACAACTATAACCGCAAGGTACACTCACTCTCTGCGCCGCACACACACGCCATCAATCCTCCAATCGCTGTCGTGACCTTTGACCCTCGTCCCTCTTGGCTGTAGGGGATGATGGAGCAGTCGAAGCGGTCGAGTCTGTCTGTGGCCAGGAGCATCCTCAACCACAAGGTCATTGGCAAGAAGCTGGAGCGCTACCTGAAGGTGAGCTGATGTTTTATGCAGATTTATATTCATTAGCTAACTATAAAAATGATCATGTACACCTGGAAATTCCACAAAATATATATTTTTAAAAAAACATCTCACTTGTGAGCCCATTCCTACATTTGCTCACGTAGCGTGTGTGTGCTCTACCAGGGTGAAAACCCCTTCACTGACGCCCAAGATGATCAGGACCCCGAAGACTCAATGATGGAGGTGACTGATGGGGATGCAGAGCAAAAACAGGAAGAGAAACAGGAAGAGGCGGAGCTTACGGATGTAGTCGGGGAGCCTGATGTGTTAGGAAACGGTGATGGACACGAAGAGGAAATGAAGATGGAAGAAGGTGGGGGAGGGGAGGAGGAAAGAGGTGAGGAAGAGGGAGGGGAAAAGGAAGGTGAAGGAAGACAGGAGGAAGGTGAGGGAGAGGAGGAGGAAGAGGAAGATGGTGTGGAAGTGAAGGAAGAGGAGGAGGAAGAGGAAGATGGTGTGGAAGCAAAGGAGGAGGAGGAGGAGGAGGCTGAAGGAGCTGAGGAGGTTGATGGTGTGGAGAACCTCCTGCAGGAGGCAGATGATGACTGTGGGATACCTGTGATTGAGGATTAGACCTCTTCAGCGTGCTGATGCTCCTCCGCGACTGATCCAGGATCAGCTGGACTGTTAGTGTCGTGTCGTCGTTACACTGATCTGAGAACAGTTTTAGATGTGTAGTTGTTTGGGTAGATGAATCCACATGCTGATCCTGGAACAGCCCTGTTGAGAAATTTGTGTATCTGAAATGAATTTATTAAAAAAAAAAACCTGTACCAATCCAGTCACACTGCTTTCTCTATCTGGACCAATTAAATCAAAGCGTTCTCTCCTTTAGCCAATCAGACTTGATTCATATTCTCGCTCTCGTCTGTAAATCCACTCGGCATGTTCTGTGTTCTGCAGGACCGCTTCCCCACACTTCACATTTACAATGAATTTGTTTTATTTGTTGTGAAGACATTTAAGATGTCAAGTTTTTCTTTATTCTTCTTATTTAGTTTGTGTACATGTGATGCTGAAGAGGGAAACTCTCAAATATCTAAAGCATTGTTTTGCCTTCAGTTAATGATAATAAATGTTTAAAATTATTGCGTCTCTTGAGTTATTTGTGCTGTGAATGTCGGATAGGGCTATGACCCAGTTCCATCATGGGCTTCTGGACCAGATGGCTCTTGGGACTTTATTGAGAGGAACCGCCCCCGGGAGCTCCGCAAGAACCCCACAGCTTCCAGGGCTTTAGTTTCCATTCACCCGGCCAGCAGGAACGCTGATGTTCACAGATGTTGGTCTAGTTTTTAGTTTTTTTTTTTTTTAGATGTCAATCTTGCAGTATTTCTTCTGTCGTGTCTCCACGCTCAATAAAGCCTGAACTTCACGGTTTGTCCATAGTGTGTGTACCTCCTCCCCCTTTCTTGCGTTAAAGATGAAAGCTGTTTACAGATTTTTGGTCACCAGAAAGTGCTGCATTAACTCATGTTCAGGTAATTGCTGCATGCTTGTCACTCACGGTTCCGCTTGTGCTAGGAGGAACCTGAACTAGGTGCTAAACATCCCTCAACTGTCTTAAACTAAGCTCTCTCAGTTCCTAAAAAACAAATTTGTTCAACATTTCTAAGAATTAAGAAGCTTAATTTTTCCACCCAGGCATGAATTTACATGTTCCAGCAGCTCAGGTAGTTACGAATGGACAGTAACAAAAAAAAAAAACACATGGCATGTATGTAATGTACTATACAACAAAAAATGGAGGAAGCTTCAGTCAGTCGTACTTCACCTACAGTTGAATTATAGGGAAAAGTTAATCCAGTCTGATAAGCGCCTCTTGTTTCTCTTCTTGGCTCTCGAAGTGCTCTTAGTTTTCTTACCAGCTGCTTCTCTTTTCTTGAGTGTGGTGGTTGTGGGGTTTTTTTGGTGCTACTTTTAACTTCTTGTTCTTTTATTTTCCCCACAGTTGTCTTTTTTTTTTTTTTTTTTTTATAGTAATTGTCATCTGCTGGTTCTCAGGGTTCCTCGTGTCTCCAGTTCTTTTAGTTTGCCCAGTCTTGGTTCCTCTGGTTTCCAAAGTTGCCCAGAGTTTCAATATTTCTCTACCATCAACACTCCTGCTGTAATAAAACACAGGCCAAGTGTAATCATAGATGATCATATACACACTCGAGCACAGTGAAATCCCTCCTCTGTGTTTAACTCATTTGAAGCAGTGAACACACGCGCGCCCCAGGGCAGTGGGCAGCAGTGCTGCAGTGCCCAAGGAGCGGATAGGGGTTCGGTGCCTCGCTCAAGCAGACGGAGGGGAAAGTGCTTCATTCACTCAACTCCCTCATGTTTTTCCTGCTGATCCTGGGAATTAAACTGGTGACCCTTTAGACCTGAGGCTGCTTCTCTAACCTGGGTAATCAAAAAGCATCCAGCAGCAGGCGATCATGTTCATCACTGGAAAATGGTAAAAGTAGCCAAGAAGTTAAATATATAAATTATTTCTATTATTTTCCCCTCACTTATTCTCTGAGGTGTTTTATCTCATCTCATTATCTCTAGCTGCTTTATCCTGTTCTACAGGGTCGCAGGCGAGCTGGAGCCTATCCCAGCTGACTACGGGCGAAAGGCGGGGTACACC
>JAPFFA010000010.1:40601063-40612855 GCA_026153275.1 Sciades herzbergii | reverse complement strand
TATTTTTGTCTCATTTGTTTAACTGGGTTCTCTTTATCTACTTTTAGGACTTGTGTGAAAATCTGATGTTGTTTTAGTCATATTTATGCAGAAATATAGAAAATTCTAAAGGGCTCACAAACTTTCAAGCACCACTGTACATAAACTTCATATCTTCACGCAACCATGTAACATCATTTTTTCTTATTGTAGCTCATTCTCAATGTTCTTAGCTTCTCAGAGAAATGGAATCTCAGTGCAGTAATTAGAAATTTCCACAATAAGAATATCACAGTTTTGAATACAGCGATGAGACCTAGCACTTGGAGCTCTTTGATTTATCTGGTAATGTTCCACGGCTTGCAGATTGTGACCTATTCCTGAGGCAAGACAGATTTGCCTTTGATGACCATCCGGGTGTGTGAACTCACCCCTAACTTTTTCTCTCACTGAGGTTTCTTTTGCGTGGGCCATCAGATTTCAGTGTTGAATATCATTTATAGAAAAAAAAATGTAAACAACTTATGATTAGCTTGTTTTCAGATGAGCATTTCCATTTTACCTCAAGATCATTTTTTAGCAGTAAATGGTGTTAAGGAAGCAGAAGTAGCAGAGCACAGTAAGATCAATATTAATCAATAACTATCAGTGAAAACTGGTTTTAAAATTCACAGCTGGCCAAGGTGACAAAGCACAATAAGCTGTATCTGTGTGGAGCTGGATCTGATCCAAGTCTTCCTATTAGCACATAACCTGAAACAACAAACACACCTATCCAACCTGAACTGCACCGAGTTATCTCCACCCCCTGGATGTATGACTTGACTCTGCCCAGACAGGAGGAGCTTAATCAGGTCCTATTCACCCCCTGGACTTTTAGCTTTAGAGCGAGGGGTACTTGTGTCTTTTATTAGAGAGCACTGCATGGAAGTATCACAGATTACACAATACATGGCCAAAAGTATGTGAACACCTGACCAATCACACCCAAAAAGCACAAGTAAGGTCAAGACACCAATGTTGGGAGAGGAGGCCTGGAGCATCGACTGCATTACAATTCACCCCAAAGGTGTTCAGTGGGGTTGATTTCAGTCAGGGCTCTGTGCAGGACACTCAAGTTCTTCAGTCTAACCTTAACACACCATGTTACATTACATTAATGGTATTTAGCAGATGCTTTTATCCAGAGTGATGTACAACATACCCAGAGCAGCCTGGGGAGCAGGTGCAGGTCAGTTGCCTTGCTCAAGGGCACTTCAGCCATTCCTGCTGGTCCAGGGAATTGAACCAGTGAACTTTTGGGCCCAAAGCTGCTTCTCTAACCATTAGGCTATGGCTTCCCATATGTCTTCATGGAGCTCGCTTTGTGTATAGGAGCATCATCATGCTGGAACAGGTTTGGGCCTCTTAGTTCCAATGAAGAGAAATTGTCATATTACAAGAAACAAAAACATTCCAAACAGATGTGTGCATCCAACTACAACAGGCAACAGTTTGTTCAAGACCCACATATTGGTGTGATAGTGAGGTGTCCACATCAACTATATAGCCAAGTGTATGCCTATACTAAACTGGAATGGACCAAGGCAATGGTCCATTCCAACATGTCCCTATTTTCTCTAAGCTTGACACAGAAGGTGGTGAGTTTTGTCATCTGAGTTGCTCTTGCGATTTCAACCCCCTGTACCAGGTGGACAGAGGAATGTTATCCAAACTGATGACAGTCAAGAACAATATCTCTGGCACACTTGAGACTTGGAAAATAGCAATACGAATGGAAACAGATGGATGTGTCAAATGAAATACATCTAGTATTATGACAGACCTGTGAGACATAATCTTGAAGGCGTCTGGTTGGTAACACTGCACATTCTCCATTTGAAATGGATCAGCATCACAAATCTTGTCATCTGTGCGGCCATAGTTGGCCGTCTCGATCATGATGACATCACTTCCTGGGCAGCGCAGCTCAATAGGGTAACCTTCACATGCCAGCTCTCTCCTCATCAGACCGAAGGGCATCGCCGCTCTGCTCAGAGCTGATCGAGGAACAGACAGACAGAGAGGGAGATTTTCAAATCAATTTCTACATCCCTAATCTAAAACAATGTACATAAACGTCCATCTACAGTCTGTATGTTTTAGTAGAGTGAGTGAACCTTGTATCCTGCAGTACCCACCTTGTTCTGAGGGGGTGATGTTACTCAGCGAGACAGCACACATCCACAATAACCACAGTGACACTGCCATGGTAATGGGTGGGGATCGGAGCAGGGCCAGAAGGAGTGGGTAGGCTTAGCAACTCAGTTTCCTTCCCAGGTTAGGCAAGCTGCAGAAAGATAGAGCCATTGTTACTCTTAGAAGCCATCAGTAATACACACCCACACAACCCTTCAGAAATATGATCCGATACTCTCAACGTATGTTACCTTGAACTACGTTATCCAGTTCCACCATTTTAAATTGATGCTTTTTTCATAAAATATGCTCTAACACACCTAAACCCTGCACATCACTTCATTACCAGATGTTCAGTGACAACCCCCCCCTCCACAGTACTCTTTGCAGAACCATGCTACAACCAAAAGCTAAAACAATTATGGCAAAGTGAAAGGACCATCACAAAGGAAATATGGGAACGCAAAGGACAAGATATCAAGATCTCAACAGTCTACTCGTCTCAAAACCATACAAATACAGCCATGTACCATGTGCGATAAGGTCTTAGAGTGACGTAAAAAGACAGTTTTACAGAAACTGTTATTCATTCATCGTGCTCATCATTTATTTTGACCATGTGCTTTAGAGTACTGACTAAAACGTGCCTCAAAAAAACATAACAGGACTACCTCTGTATCTCACAGAAACCCACAGACAAATGGCAGTGTCCTCACCATGTCCTCTATTGGTTCCTGGTAGCATTGTGATCCATAAATCTCGACATTGAACGCATCACTGAACTTTCTTGTCGCATTTAAAGTCTGTCAGGTTCTGACGTTTTAATAAATTGTGTATGAGCATCCAGAAATCCGGGAATGAAAAAACAAATCCGTGTCAGCCAAGAATTCCCAAATCTGTGTGTCTCTAGCTGTGACTCATCCCAACACAAACATATCAAGAAGCATCACAAAAAGACTTTGACTAATTTGAATTCCATTCCTGCTTGTCAGCCCAACAGCTATTTGCCTGTCAAAGTAAAAGTCACCAAAAAACACTTATCAGCACTATACTTTAGCTTCAAAACATTGTCGAAACGCAATTTTCTGCTCAGTAGCTTCAACAAGTAAATGTAAACACCCAGCAAGGAGAAAAAGCATTTTAAGCGTCCTGCTAAATGGACATCGCTGAGATTTCTAAGCAGTCGAGTAGCAGTCAAGGGTATGGCTCACCTGTGCAAGTTCGCCAGTCCTTTATTCAGTTGGCATTATTAAGAAATGAAGCTATTTTAAGAAAAGTAATTAAGTAAATTCTGGTGTTTTCATGAAGCCTGTATATAAGCGTCGACTGTCACTGTGATGTTACTCTGACGCTGGCAAGTGGGATAATTAGGCATTTTATAGGAGACAAAATATCTCAATATTGCGACACTAATTTCAGTAAACCAGAAGCCAATGCACTCAACTTATCTCAAAGGGTAAAGTTTCTTGAACTTCGTATAGGATTCACACAGAGTGCACACAGATTAGAAATGTCTTTTTAGCGAACTGATCCACAGACATCCGGAATTCGCCATGTCTCCCCGCCATCTCTATCTAAGTATTCGAACGGTATTCTTACAAAGCTGTAAGAACACTTGACCATCAATAAGACCCAGTTTTATTGCACTCTTTGTCTCGGTACTTTTTCTACTCTACAGTCTTTTGTTTAAAAGGCCATCACTGTAAATTGTTCATGTTTTATCTTTGTGATAAAAATATGTTGGACAAAAAGTACACTAGAAAAACGTCTAACATGAAAACTGCAAGAGGTTGGAATAACAGAGGATTACGTGATTCATGATTCAGAACAATCTGTGTTACAATACCCTACAATAAGTAAAGGCTCACTCATAACCCACCGTACGGGCTACTATGGGCGGTCTATGGTAAAAAAATTGGCAAAACCGTGCTTGAGACTTGCGTGACGCTTGCGCGTGTTCAGCGCCGTAGAAGGTCGCAGACTGGCTGTGGAGACTTTTGGTCCTGCACATGCAAATTCTACGGGTCTTGCGACAAATCAAGAACGCATTCACTACGTACAGGACCCGTACTCCTTTTGTACGCCTGAACCAAGGTAGCAGGATGGTTAGTAGGGGCTTTGCAATTACAGTAAGACACACAAGTGACACACGGTCATTGTACGAGTGACGTGCCTCAGAAGTACTACACAAGTATTCCACACTTGCTATTTGTGAGGCCGCCAAAACAAAAGTACATCTCAGTTTCTACCCCATGTGTGGCATGCACGCAGTGCACATGACCCGCATGCAACACGAGGGGCAAGACTCTGGGTATATATATTGGGGAGGAACCAAGGAACTGATCATGTAAACGTGTAGCATTGTAGAAGGGAAGAAGATGACTGTCACCATACCGCCGCAAGAACTGAGGGAGTTGGACCCTTATAGGCAGATGATAGACGCTGAGGAGCAGCATGAAGCGATATTGCTCTTCAGCCAAAAGACAGATGCAGGATGCTGCAGACACGCTGGTTTTATACCCACTCCTGGCTTGCATCACACACAAGTCATGAGTGATCGTCATGTGCTAATCACATGCGTCACACACGCTTCACAAGTGCGGCCCGAACTCGTAGCGCAGGAAACTGGTAAAATGCAAGTCACACGCACTCCACACTCACTGAACACGCACTGATCACGTGCGTCAGACATACGCTTTCCACGGGCTAATGGCGCAATTCTTCCTACGTCTCGAGGAAATTAGGTGTGCAACCTGTACTTGGCAAGCACTTTGCCCGTACTCCTCCCCCAAACTTTCCCCCAGGTTCACCGCGACCCTGCGGCACGGCTGCGAACTACCAAACCCTGTGACCCGTGCGTGTCCAAAACACTTACGGCAGGTTGCGAGCGTGGCATCATGTGTAGATAATATGCAATGACCAACCCTGTGCAATGCTCCTTTGTCCTTTGGCTGATTGAAGCCTCCTCTCATAATATTTTAAAATAATTACACTCTACTGAAAGTGTGTCCCTGATTCTAAGAGAGTAAAACAACATTAACTCCATATATTAGTACAGTCCTTTTGGGAATATTGTACAAAATACTGCGATGGGAAGAAAATCTTCAAATATTATCAGAAATTTTATATCCCACCAGTATATAATTTACACACAGAATGTCTTTTGAATTTTAAAAATGAACAAGAACAGATTTATTTGTAAGCATAAACAGAGATACTGTATGCTTAAAAATTAAAAGTATTTGGACACCACAAATGAACAACATTAGCACTTTATTGCAAAGCTGTTGTTGGTGATTACAGCTTCCTGATGTCGATGGTGAGAAGTGATTCGCTTTTTGCAGCACTGTGGTTCAATTTTCCGAAAGGAGTCTTCAATTCTCCAAGGATATGACAAACCTTCTGATAGACCTGCAATTTCAAAATCCTCCAGAAGTAAAATCAGAAGTTTGGCTAGGCCATGCAAGTATCTTCACCTTCTTTTTTTAGAAACCAGTCTTGAGTTATTTTGGCTGAATATTTGGGGCCATTGTCTTGTTGAAACATCCATCTTCTCCCTTCAGATTCAGTTTCTTGGCTGAAAGTCACCTAATGTGTCTTTTTATGTTGCTCTATTCATGACTCTTTTGATGACATGTAATACCCCAGTACCATTTCCTGAGAAGCAATCCCAAATTATGATGCTCACCACCTCTGTACTTCACTGTGGGTTTGGTGGGATCATACAAGCAACTCTTCCTTTTCGAAATGACAACAGCAAGCTGAAATTTTGCCAAAGTTATATTTGTTTCATCTTTTGTTCCAAAAGAGTTCTGATTTGTCTAAATGCTTCTGTGCAAATTTTTAGATGTGCATCTGGTTTTTTAGCGGAGGAGGTTTGCATAAGGTGTAGTAAAGAAGATGCAGTTCTTCATTTACTGTTCTCTGTGTAACTGCTGGCTTCTCTTTCACCTTCCTGATCATTCGTCTGAGAAGGTGCTATGAAATCTTGCGTGGGCACCTGTCTGGGGATGGTTAGTTGTAGTTCCATGAACTGTCCACCTGCATATTATTGAACCAACTGTACTGACAGGGCTGTTCAAGGTCTTTTCTTTGGCTCTGTAGCTTTTTCTGTTCAAATGCTGTTTGTTCCTGAGAACCTCCTTCACTTTCACCATGATTGCTACTTGATCTGTGCAATCTTCCAAACCAATGTCACTGTCTTTTATAATGATGCCTGGTGCAACGTGGCCAAGAATGAAGTCCTGTGTTGTGTGAGCAGTGTGTTTTGGGTCATTGTGTTCCTTCACGATGAAGCTCCTCCCAATTAGACTGGATGCATTTCTCTATAAATAGTCAGACAGAATCATTCTGTAGACTTCTGAATTCATTCTGCTGCTACCATCATGAGTTCCACCATCAATAATGATTCGTGAATCTGTTCCAGAAGCAACCATGCAAGCCCAAGCCATGACTACCTCCACTGTGCTTGACCCATGAGCTCATATGTTCTAGATCATGAGCAGATCCTTTCTTTCTCCACACTTTGGTCTTTCCATCACTTTGGTAGAGGTTCATCTTGGTTCCAGAACTTTTGTAGCTCATCTCTGTACTTCTGTGCAAATTCCAATCTGCTGATGAGTGGATTGAATTGCATGGTATTGTCTCTATATTTCTGCTCTCAAAGTCTTCTTTCAAATGGTGAATACCCTGTGATACCTTCATCCTGCCATATGGAGGTAGTTGGTGATGTTACGGACTCTTTTTTTGTTTTTTATTTCTTCACAGCTCTCACAATGTTTCAGTCATCAGCTGCTGGTGTTTTCCTTGGTTGACCTGCTCCGTGTCTGGTTGCTAGTACACCAGTGCTTCCTTTCTTTTTAGTACACCCCAAATTATTGAATTGGCTTCGCCCAGTGCTTGTGCAAATGCTCTGATCAGATTTTCCTCTTTTCTCAGCCTCCAAATGGCTTGCTTTTCTCCCACAGACAGCTCTCTGGTCTTCATGTTGGTTTGTCCTTTTTTTAAACAAGAAATGCAGTTTGGGGTGGCTAATCATCCTTTCTTGCAGCTGAATTATGAAGGACACAGCTCAACATGGCTGAGTTGAAGCTGCCATACTATTCAAGTCTGATCACGAAACACAGCTCAGATAATCACACCTATGGGCAATTTAGAGTAGCCAATTAACCTGACTTCATGTCTTTGGACTGTGGGGGAAACCGGAGCACCTAGAGGAAACCCATGCACACATGGAGAGAACATGCAAACTCCACACAGAAAGGCCCCCATTGGCCACTGGGCTCAAACCCAGAACCTTCTTGCTGTGAGGCAACAGTACTAACCACTGCACCACCATCCCACACAGTCTTTACAGCTGAATCCCAGGAATCAAAGCAAGAGATGACCAATAAGAAACGCCTGTCCAGCACATGTTCCAATATTTTTGAACAGTTTTAAAATGGAGCATCTGCAAACTTTTCTCAATCAAATTTCTGATTCAAACATATTTTTGTTTATCATTATAAATACATACTTTTTGTTTAGTGGATACATGCACTGGAAGTATATTAAAGAACAAAAAGAAAACGGTCCAAATATTTATTTCACCTCACAGTAACTGGTCATTGTTTATAACACCACTCAAGAAAAGTTGCCTACATCTTTGGCATCAAGTTCAAGAGAATATGCTAAAAATTAAGAAACAGACGTGACGTTTTGGTGCTGCTCGGACCCCGTTATCAACCGAGTGTTTGTAAGCTAAGTCAATGTCAAAACATATAAAAGTAGATTAGCATAATGCTAAACAAAAAGTTTGGCCTGTAAGGAGTCTTAGACTCATTGACTTAGCTTACCAACACTCAGTTTATAATGATGTCCAAGCGGCACCGAAACGTTGCACTCTTTTCCTTAATTTTTAGTACATTTTGCTTTTCTAATTCTTGACTTATAAAGTTCAAGAGAATTCTTTTTTGGTGAAGAGACAGTACAACATGCTACACTGAGAATTTTTAAAGAACCTGTTCTGAAATACATCATAATCGTTTTGTGTGATAATTCACCACAACGTCTTATCCACTGACAGCCCGTCAGTACCAGCTGCTCATCCTGGTTTCAGTTGATGGACCACCTCAGTCAGCTCTTGGAAGGAGAAAAAACGAGTGAGGTGGTGCCAAAGTTCAGACTGAGGTGAGTCACCAGCATTAAAAACTTTAATGAAATAAAAATGAAAATAAGTGCACTTGGTAATTTGCCGACAATATTGCTTTGTTGTTTTGAAGGTTGAGAACTCCACTTCTTCCCACTTCCCTGTTTAACGGTGGGTTTGGAACCATGGACCTCAACTTGACAGTGTGGAAAATATTGGCAGGAATGACTCTTAATCTATAATGTAGTTAATGCAGCTCCATCTGGTTTTCACGAATGCTAAAGCACATTTAAGCACATCGTATAGTCTTATGATTCATATTGAAACATCTGTCTTTGGTATCGCTCAAGAACAACCATTGATTTGTGTCACACTGTATAGATTACTGATCGATTGTTAGCAATCGCTATAATAAAATAAAATAAAAAAAATCACAATCATCAATAGTTCCCTGGATACCTTCTTCATTCCCAGTTATCCCATCACTGGCAGTGGGAATTAAACATGTCCCATTGCTGTTGTGAGGTCTGTTACTCCAGCAGCCTCACAGTGGCCTTTGTTTGACTCCGTCCTGTTCACTGGTTCACTGATACCTTGAGGAACGTCAGCAGGTTGTGAATCTTTCTCTCTCCTGGAGTTCCCACATGCAAAAACATCTTGCGTGTTTTTTTTTTCCTGGAGGTGACAGAATTTCCCCACAGTTCTTTTGTCACACTGTGTCTTTGACTCCATCCCACTGTGTTTGTTTTTCATGGCCTAAATCTTCACATTCTGAGTAAATACATGCTTCCAGGGTTGCATAACGATGTAGGAGGTTTTATGGTGGTGTGTTCCGAATGATATAGCCTTGGGCTGTTCAAAATCATCACCAAGAGAAACCACTTTAATGTCACCAACACATTCCCAGAAACAGGTTTTGAAAATATTTAATTTGGGAGAAACTAAGGGACGTTCAAAGTCGTTACGCTCCATGATGATTCACACAACGGAGTTAGCAAGTCAGGAGTTTAGTCTTTATTGTTATATCTTTACTGAATTCTGAGTAACACTTTAACTCCATTGCGCCCTCTTTAGACCCTCTACAAACCATTTATAGACCGTCATGAAGCAGCCAATCAAATGATTCACAATGTCAAATGATGTCAGAAATATATCTTACACGTCATCATAATGGTTTTTTTTTTTTGCGATTGTTAAATGTCTCTTGTTTTTATGTTGTACTGCACTTGTATACAGTACACTGCATTTAACAGCAAAGAGAAACTATATTCGTTTATCCAGTTCAAATTTTCTCTCCTTCACTTTTTTTGAGTTTGCTTGTTTTTGAAGGCAGTGGTCTACATGCTAAATCTGGCAACCTTGGAGACAACAACTACATGTAGATGATTTTATTACTCTGAATATAGAGCCCAGAAAACCTTAAGCAGGTGCATAACCCAATTCTGAATACAAGGAACTTTCCCTGTATCAATATATCGACATAACTTTTGGACTTAAGTCTCAGACACTTAATATGGACCATAGTGCAAGAGAAAGGATGTATAATCCCACTAATGGGGAAGCTGTGGTCTAATGGTTAGAGGAAGAGTCATTGGGACCAAAAAGTTGCTGGTTCGAGTCTTTGGACCAGCAGGTAGGCTGAAGTGCCCTTGAACAAAGCACCTAACCCCAGGTTGCTCTGGGTACGTTGTGTGTCGCTCTGGATAAGAGAGTCCGCTGAATACCTGTAACGTAACACTATGTTATATATTATATTATGAATAAGAATGCTTTTGTTTAAAACGGTGGCTCTTTAAGGCTACAAAACATAATGTTTATCATCAGCAGGGTTGGTGGAAGCATTGGACAAACTACGCAATTACCCATGGCGCCAGACCACTACGGGGTGCCACACCGTGACAAGCTTTTCAAAAACATCTACTGGAAAAGTGTTTTGAATTTGTACACAATTCTTAGCATTGCCCTGCGCTGATTGTTAACTGTAGCATCATCAGAGAGAAGATTTCCACATCTCAAACTTGTGAAGAACTCTTTGTGATCGACAACATCACAAGATTGTTTGAACAGATTTTGGCTGAAATTCCAACTGAGGACCAAATCTATGGCAAATTGGATTCCACCAAGATAACTGAAGTGTTCACAACAGCCAAAGCAAGCAATGTCCTCTTTTAAATGGTGAGTCGATGGTATTAATGAAACAATTCAACCGGAACGTCAAGGATGTAGGAGCTCATCTGGCCTGCCATCAAAACAACCGAAACATCAGACAGAACCAAAATGTGACAATGTGAGAGAAGACCAATCTCTACGACAAACTGTTTACAACAGGAAAAATCACCAAAGGACTAAACTTTGTTCCCTGAGGGAAGATCGAGCCAAAACATTGATCAGAACTGAAATCGGATGAGAAATGAGAGCGGAGATACAATTCTAGTGAGAGGCCTGGAAAATTTGTTAATTTGTCCTAATTACTAACTCGTTAGCAAAAAATATGACAAAACGACCAAGTTTTGTGCGGAGTGATAATAATAATAATAATAATAATAATAATAATAATAATAGTAAGTTACATTTATATAGCGCCTTTCTCAAACTCAAGGTCGCTTTACGTAGGTCAAAGAAAACAACACACACAAAGTTGCTAAAGAGTGGTGAGTTTACGCAGTGGTGGAGGAGGAGAGGTGTTCATGAAACAGAAAGGTTTTGAGATGAGATTTGAAGAAAGAGAGGGAAGAGCAGTCACAGCGGGGTTGAGGAAGGGACCTCCAGAGCTTGGGGGCCGTGGAACTGAAGGACCTGCCACCCAGGGTCGAGAGTCTAGTGTGAGGAACAGCAAGGAGATTATAGCTAGAGGATCTGAGAGAGCGGGATGGAGTATAAAGGGTCAGGAGATCACAGATGTAAGAAGGAGCAAGGTTATGGAGAGCTTTGAAGGTGAGTAGTATGATTTTAGTATGATTTTATACTTAATTCGTGACAGAACAGGTAGCCAGTGAAGCTGAGAAAGAATGGGGGTGATCTGAGCAGATGGTTTCGTATGGGTGAGGAGTCCCACTGCAGAGTGAATGTACTGTAGTCTTTGAAGGGATTTAGTAGGGAGGGCAATGAGAAGGGAGTTACAATAATCTAAGTGGGACATAATGAAGGAGTGGACCAAAGTGATGAGTTCTTTCAAACAAAACAACTGGAACGGAAATCCATGGAGAATTGACAGAGGAGAAACGAATTAACTGAACTGTGGACGACGGAGGCCAGGCCATGCCTTAAGGCCTGATGAGCTAAAAATAGAGGTCACTATGCGATGAATTAGCATTTTTTCTCTTACGTAAGAGGGGCCATATTCCTATTTTGCCCAGATGTTCTTTCCTCAGTTCTGAGTATCAATGACAATATCAGTAACAACAAAACCTTGTGTGGATAAATAAAAAGTCTAATGTCTCATCTCATCTCATTATCTCTAGCCGCTTTATCCTGTTCTACAGGGTCGCAGGCAAGCTGGAGCCTATCC
>JAPFFA010000010.1:40433301-40444416 GCA_026153275.1 Sciades herzbergii | reverse complement strand
GGCGACTTGTCCAGGGTGTACCCCGCCTCTCACCCATAGTCAGCTGGGACAGGCTCCAGCTTGCCCACGACCCTGTAGAGGCTAAGTGGTTACGGATAATGGATGGATGGATGGGCAGTGCTGATCTCCGCTTCTATAGTCCTCAGCCTCTCACCTACTGTACAGATAAGGGTACAGTGGGGGGTGGGTCCTCTGGTAACCATGGGAGTTTGACTCCCCACTTGCATCCGTATTGCAGCATGGTACAATTTTTTAGGTACCATTTTTACGATGGTCTTTGGTATGACCTGACAGTGAGCAGAACTCGCGATCTCCTGGTCGAGAGGTAGACACGCCAACCACTAGGTCAGCTCACAGTCCTCTATGTGTAACATCACATTTTTAGTTAGCGAAATCCATATGGGGAAGATCCAAATCCAGCTGTGGTGTTACCAGACATCCCAAACTCACAAGCCACATTATCTCATGGCCCAACCTCATTTCTGACGTCATTAGAAGGTTCAAACTGTAATAGTCAAACAAAGTAAAAAAACTTAGATGATGTTTAGTTGTTACACGCTTATCTCAAACACTGTGTCCAGCTGTTACTCATACTTCTGTCCAGTGATGGCAGAAAGAAAGCCAGCAGGAAGAGAGCAGGTAGTCAGGCAGGCAAGGACGGGATGGAGAGAGGTAGATAGCAGGCAGGCAAGCAGGTGGCAGACAGTGGTGTAAAATCCAATTGTTTGTAGAGATCTACAAAAGGGCTCATCTTTTTTTTTTTGACACCATTAAAGGTCTTTAACCTGTAAGTCAGATTATCTGGTAGTCCAGCCTCATCTTTAGAAATGGGCAGCCAGCCATGGCATAAAGGTTAGATAAGCAGGTTTAGGACACCAGCTCGATTCCTTCCCTGGCCCAGCAGGAAAATGTGTGGGTGGGGGTAAATGAATGTTACATTACGTTAATGGCATTTAGCAGATGCTCTTATCCAGAGTAATGTACAACATACACAGAACAGCCTGGGGAGCAGTTGGGGGTTAGGTGCCTTGCTCAAGGGTACTTCAGCCAGTCCTGCTGGTCCAGGGAATCAAACTGGCAACTTTTTGGTCCTAAAGCTGTTCTCTAACCACTAGGCCCTGGCTTCCCCCATGAACAGCACTTTCCTCTCCCTCTACATCCATAGCTGAAGTGCCCTTGAGCAAGGCACCTCTCTCTCCCCAACTGTTCCCTGGGCTGCCCTGGGTGTCGGTGTATGTTCACTACTTTTAGATGGGTTAAATACAGAAAAAGAATTTCACTGTGCTCAAATGTATATGTGAGAAATAAAGGCTCTTCTCTAGAAGGTCCAAACCCACCTGATACGGCATCATCACAGGGTCCAAAACTGCAAATGATGCCATTAGATATCATTTCAAACCCATGTGTGATGTCATCAGAAAACCAAACTCATATATGAGATTAACAAATAGTCCAAAATTGTACACACACACACACACACACACACACACCAAACATCATGAGCATAATCCTGGTCCATGTGTGTTTCCTCAGAACCTGCTGAATGTGACAGGTGATGTGTTATCAGGTGGGAACCTGAACTCCAGCTCGACTCTGAGTGTGTTTTTCGGAGCAGTGGAGAACACAATGAGGCTCATCGCACCTCAGCTCAACAAACATACAACCAGGATGGACAACGAGGACACTGGTACACACACACACTTCTCAGAGTCTGGTTTCTACCATGAACTCACTGATTTCTCCAGCCAGAAATGATACACTTCATAGGAGTGTAAAAAGTGCTGTTGATGAATTTCAGAGGCGTGGCTTACAGTCAGGAAGGATCTGACTCCGCCCACTGGACCTGTCACACTGGACACAGACAATGTGCAGCTTAACATGAGCTGGGAAACAGCAGTGGGATCTAATTACCCTGGTACACACATACACACACACACACACACACACACTGTCTCTCTCTTCTTTGTAATATTAATCTGTCTTTTTTTTTTTATTCAGGTTTTGCATTTGTGGTGTTAGTCAGTTATAAAACTCTGAACTCCACCAGCGTGTCGTCTCCAGTGAACACAGACACAGAATCATCACACAGAAACACCACCTTCCTGCTCAACTCGGAAGTGGTGACGGCACTCGTCAGTAACACGGAAACACACTCCCTGCCCGAGCCTGTCACACTCACCTTCAGACACAAAAATGTAAATAAAAGAAAACACACCTTTACACAATACGCTCCATTAAAGAAATCATTTGTGAGAGAGAACGTTAATTGCCTTTCCTCACTCAGAGACTCGTTTTCTCTGATTATTCCCTTTTCCTGTAGGAGAGAAAAGTGTCCAAGGGCCTGAACTACAGCTGTGTGTATTGGGATAAGGCCCAGGGTGAAGGGGCGTGGTCAGGGCAGGGATGTGTGAAGGCCGTGTTTAACTCCACCCACGCCGTGTGTACCTGGAGTCACCTGAGCAGCTTTGCTGTTCTCATGGCCCTCTATCCTATAGAGGTAGGGACAGAGTGTAGTGGGTAGGGTCCAGAAGAAACGAGCACATTGTGATAAAGACACTAATTAATATCTCTCTCTCTCTCTCTCTCTCTCTCTCTAGGACATGTTTGAATTGGTGTGGATCACGCGGGTCGGTCTCACCATTTCCATCATCTGTTTATTCGTTTGCATCCTGACGTTCTGGTTCTGTCACTCCATCCAGGGAACTCGCACAACAATACACCTCCACCTGTGTGTTTGCCTGTTCATCGCCAACATCATCTTTCTCTTCTTCATTTCCAAGACACAGAACAAGGTTTGTGTCCAAGTGTGAGGGAAATAGCCTGGAGCTAACCCTTCAGAGAAGGTTTTAAAGATTGTTTCTGTTTCTCTTCTGAAGGCTGGTTGTGCTTCGGTCGCAGCGCTCCTCCACTTCTTCTACCTTGCTGCATTCTCCTTCATGCTGCTGGAGGGGGTGCAGCTCTACCGCATGCTGGTGTTGGTTTTCCACACCACGCTCCACCCGCTCTACCTGTATGCTGTGGGATACGGCATTCCTCTCACCATCGTCATCATCTCTGCCATCGCCTTTCCGTCCGGCTACGGCACCGACCGCCAGTGAGTGTGTGTGAGACAAAGAGCAAGCATTTATGCCAGTGATGGGGAACATGGTCCAACTGTGGTTAAGATAGAAATGTGAAGATTACAGTATGAGAAGGAAAACAAACAAAACAGTTTGTTTTGATTTCTTTAATTTTGTGTGTGTGTGTGTGTGTGTAGCTGCTGGCTTTCTCTTGACCAAGATTTCATCTGGAGTTTCTTTGCACCAGTCTGCATCATCATCCTCCTCAACAGTTTCTTCTTCATTATAACCATCTGGAAACTGGCCAAAAAATTCTCCAGCCTCAACCCAGACCTCTCCAAACTAAAAAGACTCAGGTGTGTGTGTGTTTACCAAATCGTAGAGGTGATATAGTAGATTAATATCATAGTAATGATTCTTTCTCTCACTCCCCTCTCTGTGTTTTTCCTTCGTAGGGGTTTCCTCCTGACGGCTGTAGCTCAGCTGTGTGTGTTGGGTGGGATGTGGATTTTTGGTTGTTTCCTCTTTCAGGAGGAGGGGACACTGGTAATGGCATACCTCTTCACTCTTTTTAACAGCCTGCAGGGGGCACTCATCTTCATCTTGCACTGCCTCATGAGCAAATCGGTGAGGCACAGTATTACGATTTTACTGGAGATAAATAATGTTACATCTACACTTCATAATAACTTTAAACTTAACTTTAGTAACCGTAACTGTAACCTCCACCTCAGTAACTCTAACCTCAGGAACCTTAATCTCAGTAACCCATACCTCAACCTCAGTAACTCTATAACTCATCTTCAGGAACCTTAATGTGAGTAATCCTTACCTCAACCTCATTCACCTTAACACGAGTAATTCTCATCTGAACCTCTGAAACCCTAACTTCCACTTCAGTAGCACAAATGACAACCTCAGTAAAAATAACCTCAATAAATTCAATGTCAGTAACCATCTACCTCATCCTCTGTAACTATAAATTACACCTTAGTAACTCTAGCCTCAACCTCAGTAACCTTAATGTCAGTAACCCTTACCTGAACCTCAGTAACCTTAATGTCAGTAACCTTTACCTGAACCTCAGTAACCTTAATGTCAGTAACTTTTACCTGAACCTCAGTAACCTTAATGTCAGTAACCCTTACCTGAACCTCAGTAACCTAAATGTCAGTAACCCTTACCTGAACCTCAGTAACCTTAATGTCAGTCACCCTTACCTGAACATCAATAAGTAATCTCCATCCATAGTAACACCAATTGTAACCTCAATAATGCTAACCTCAACCTTAATAACTCTAACCTCAACCTCAGTAACCTGAACTTACTTCAGTAACCCCCATCTGAACTTTGGAAACCCAAACTTCCACCTTAGTAACACTGTAATCTCAGTAACACCAACCTCAACCTCAGTAACTCAGATCTCAACTTCACTAGCTTTAGCCACAGTAAATATAAGGTCAATAGCCACTTACCTCATCCTCAGTAACTCTAGCCTCCACCTTAGTAACACTAATCTCAACCTCAATAACCTGAAATTCAGTAACAGCCTCATCTGAACCTCTGAAACCCCAACTTGCACCTTGGTAATACTAATAGTAACCTCAGGAACTGTGGAACAGTAAGCCTTACCTGAACCACAGTACTGCAACCTCCACCTTAGTCACACTCATTTTGACCTCAGTAATGTGAACCTCAAACCCAGTTTCCCAAATTTTAACCACAACCTCAGTAACCATTGCTCTGTTTTTTCCTGTCAGGTGAGAGAGGAATATAAGAAACTTTGCAGCCATGTGTGCATATCAGACAAGAAGAGATATTCTGAATTCAGCACCAATCAGTCCAGTAACAGTCAGGTATGACCTGTTGTGTGTGCAAAGAGTTTATTGGGCTTTGCAGTATCAGTAATCATGGTATTTTCCGTACAACTTTGCTTTATATTCATTCAATATTACAATTTTCTATACGGCCACATTAATGACGTTTTAACTTTGACCTTTTCAGCGGCCTCTCAGGAGTGCTCCAAGCACAGGAGAATCACAGATATGAAGCTGGACAACTTCCAACTTACATTGGACTTTTCTATAACATGAGGACTTATTGACAGTCAAAAGTGTCATAAGAGTGACGCACCTCTTCAGTCAGGCTAATGGGCACAGACACAGAACAACCGTCTTCATCTATTCAGCCAATGGGAACTGATCTACAAACGTTTGTTTCTTCCATCTAGTCAGTAGGAACTGACTGCAGAAATGCTCAGATCTTCTATCCAGCTAATTGAAATAAAACCACAAGGGTTTATGCTAATTCTTCCATTCAGCGAATTGCAGTGGCCATTAGCTTTGCATGCAAGCAATGAAAAGAGACTCTTTAGGTTTCTATTTTGGCCAATTGAGGGGAACAAAAAGAAAAAGAAAAAAAAAGCTCTCATTGTGTCCAGCCGAATAAGACAAACATAAGTTGTGTCAGGATGATCACTTCCGAGCCACTCACGATGGACAGAATTAACCTTTTATATAATATTATTCCAACACATCTGTCATATGATGATATATTCGTACTAGTCACTTTATGCTCATCTGTGGTCAAAAAAAAGGTACGTTAGAGTGACAAACAAAAACTCCAACAGAGTCAAGCTTTAAGTGCTTCAATACATTTATATATTTATTTTTAAAAAATAAAATAAAAATATTCCAAAATTGACCAAGTTTTAACAATGTTGAAACATTATTTTGTTAGCTAGCTAAGAGCTAAAAGCATGATGAAGACTCGAGCCTGTGCTTTTCTACTCTGTGTACTGTTGTGAGGCAGCACGGTGGTGTAGTGGTTAGCACTGTCACCTCACAGCAAGAAGGTTCTGGGTTCAAGCCCAGTGGCCAACGGGGGCTTTTCTGTGTGGAGTTTGCATGTTCTCCCCATGTCTGCACAGGTTTCTTCTGGGGTCTCCAGCTTCCCCCACAGTCCAAAGACATGCAGGTTAGGTTAACTAGCTACTCTAAATTGTCCATTTGTGTGAGATAGCAGAAAGGAACTGGCTGCAATTCCAGCCAAGTCAACCAAACATGGTGCGCTTCAAGCCTGGATCGGGTTCAGCACTGATAAGGACGACACTGTTGGGAAAGTTTATATATCATGTTTTGATTATAAAACTTGCATCTTCTAAATTTTTTTAATGAAAGTTTGAGGAAAGCTGATCCATGGGCCAACAAACAATTGATTAGATTTCGATGCAAATTCGGATATGTTTGTGGATCCAGGATTTTTTTTGTTTGTTTGTTCTTAACGCAACTCAAAATGTAGTGAACAGATTTGGATTAAATTTGGTGGACAGCTTTAGCATTGTCCTTGGTTCAAGTGATTTGATTTTGATATTGATAACATGTATCTTGGCGGAGGTATGTGCTCTACCAGGCGCCCTTCTAGTTAAAATTGTCTTGCTTGCAAATTTGAAAAGTGAGCCCATTCCTGATCATCATAATCCAGTTCAGATCTTCACAGATGGTTCAGTTTTCAGAAATAGTGTCTATCACAGGTGCAGTGGGGTCCAATTGGAGTCAACATCACTGTGCATTCATCGTGTCATACTGTATGTTAGAATTAAATAAATGAACCAAATACCATGTGGGCAGGATATTTAATTTTTGTTCTCTATGAGGATTTTGCTTGTTTTTTAATATGAAGCTAAATCAAATTCATTACTTTTTAATAATGATAAAAATAAAAGCAGTTCTTAATCATGGACTTGGACATTTAGACCCTGCTGTATGCACAAGAAAACTGATTTTTTATTTTTTTAATCAGAAAGCACTTTTATTCTGATGTCTTAAGCTTAGTTTATAGTTTCACATCTTATGAATGTGTAATTAATTCACTAACTATTTCTATTTTAAAAGCTTTTATATCTTTTGAAGAGATTGTTTTTTTTTTTTTTTTTTTTTTTAATTTTCAGGTATTTTTGTACTTGTTTTCCTGCTCCGTTGCACTATTGTGTTAAAAATCAATCTCTTGAGGTTGCACTCTGAAATAAGCTCAGGGTGAGACAAGCCCCTGATTCGGTACTGATGCTTTCTCCAGCTTTTAATAAAAAAACACACTTCCATGCACTTTGCATTGTTCCATTTTTGTTTTTCTCATTAGGGTTGATGCATGTTGGTTAAAGTCATAGCAGTTGTGAAAATGAAGTGGTTGTTCTTGGGTGTGTTTGTGTGATTCAACCACTTGAGGAGACGAATTTGGGTGTGTCAGTGCAGTAAAACATGGGAAGCAGCATGGCAAAGACATATAAACATTTATTAATAGCATTACTCAAGGATATTTTTGACTTTTGTTTTGATTTCTGTCTCTGGTTACTGTTACCACCCCGAAGATGATTAGTTTCTAATGTATAACAGCACATCTCCAGTGTTTTAATCCTCTTATAATACAGTGATTTCCAGCAATTACATTTTTTATTAACGAATTTCACGTCATACTTTCAGACCCAATTATAGTTACAGTCTCTGTGTCGCCACCTTTTATTTTTTTCTCTCTTGAGTTTAATAAGACAAAACAACACAGCTTTTCACGTTACCAAGAAAACGCAAAGTGTAAACTCCTCTGTCCTGAAGATATAAAAAACCTTAAAGTTACAGCTTCACCTCTGACAGATACAAAGTGCTAACACTGGAGACTCCTTCCAGATATAGTAAATAAACTTCTTCGAACTGAAAACATCAGCTTTCAACAATTACACCCATTTTTACACCCGTTTTTACACACTGGACATGCCCCTGTGAATGAGCTGTTACTATAGAAACTTATCATAGTACAACAAGTGCATTAATATAAACTTGTGATGTGCAGCTGCACTACTGTCAGAGCTGCTGTAAGAGAAAATTAATCAACACCTTCTGACCAATCAGAGTCCGGAATTTGACAGCACTGTGGTGTAATTTCTTACTAGCGAGCCAGCTTTAAAGTCATTCAGTTCAAGAGAGCGGTCAAAAACAGGCTAATAACCATCAATTCAAACATAAATATAACGTTCATATTTGAGAGCTGCTGCCTCAGTGTATGTATTCTTAGTGTTAAACTAGAATATTTTTCCTTTAATCAGCATTCAAATGTCGAATTTTTGGTAAGATTCAAAATATCTTTAACATGTAGTGCCCCCTAGCGCACCTGGCTATATGTCCTGAGGTGCGCTCCCCAAGTTCTTTTAAGTGGCAAGAAATCTCTTTCTTTATGGTAAATTAATGGCTTATAGTAAATAACTAATTATCACTAATAGGCTGATTTAAGCAGCTAGAACTATTCAAAATAAATAACCCTTCACTTAACCTGTAACTCAAGGCCCCGTCACTCATCAAATAAATGATATTATCTGAGTGTGTTCTAATACACAATGAAATAAACACTATCAATATTACCAGTCTAGGCAAAAACTTAAGAAATAAGCAAAATGCATCAGGTGAGTTTAACTATTTACTTTACGAGATAGTATATATATACATTCAAATATAAAATTGCACCAACTCAAATGAATAGCTTTCAGCATTTTTTACCAGTCTCTTTCAGTGTAAATAAAAAATCAAAACAATCTTTCAGTTGTATAACCCTGCACTCAGCAGTACACTTTCAAAATGTAATAGCAAAACCCCAAATTCTAAAGCTGGCAGTTATTCTGAGATGAAAAAAAAAAACTGAAATGACTCTAGATGAGTAAATTAAATGAACTTAAATGGGTACCCAACCAGTTATCAGTTAAAAGCTGCAGGCCTGTATTGATGCTTGTGTGCATAGTAACCTGAAGCAATATGGCTGCTTCGCGCCAGTGATGCAGTGAAAACTCACTCGTGGCACTGATGGGTGTCGTCCTCACCGTGGCTGCACAGCACTGACTGTGCTGGGGAGTGGAAATGTCTCCACTTGCTGAGGCTGTGTGGAGCTCGGTGGCTGAGTAGGCTACTCATGCAAAGTCCTTAACACTCAAGTAAGCTAGGTTGGGCAGACTAGCTTGTTACCGTAGCCTCGGTGAAAACACTATGCCAGTGTTTTCAAGAGTAGTTGCCTATTATACTACTTTATCACTGTAGAATGTGATCATAAGACTAACTGTCCATTTGTCTAAGCACATTCACAATAATTACTCTTAACTTGGCGTCCTACCAACTTAACCCCTTCAGTCACCGCGTACAGAATTGTATACATCACTTTCTATAGTAATTTAATGTCTGTATGGTGACCGAAATGGTTCTAAGCCCAAGCAGTGTGACCACGCAACTTTTCACACATCTCTCCTCTTCTTCTCTCTCCACGCACACCTTCCTGTTTCCTGCTGATCTCTCACCCTGATTGACTGCTGATTGGATCCACATTCAAGGTAAGTACATTTAAACTCACTTATTATTAAATGTAGAAATTATTACCAAATTATGAAAAATATGAAATGGATATTTTAATAACAAGATTAAATAAATAAAACAAACAAATAAATACATAAATAAGAAATATGAACTTATAACCAAAATTCCCATTGGGCTACAAACATATTTATCATCACCTGTGAATTCTTCTTTCTGTATAATCACTGAAACTCCATTCTGGAACAGAACCACTGGCTTCTACTTCTGGCTGGAGTCTCATCTCACTGCTCCTGTAGAGGATGGCCCCATATGGACAGTTGAAAGTCGCACTTGGAAGATGGCGCTGGACACTTAGAGTTTTGTGATGATAGCTTAGGACTACAATCATTATGATAACTTTAGGACTGTAGTTGTCATGAACAGTTTTACACTCAAGTCTCTGTCAATGAACAGTTGAAAACATCAACAAAGCAGACTTCATGTTAAACTATACAAACTATCTCTGACCCTCCCTGATGGCTGCACATTGCTCCAATATGCAGATGACATTCTACTCTCAGGTGAAGACAAGTTAAAGTGTAAACAAGGCTCTCTGCCTCTTCTCGTGCACCTGGTTAGGTGTAGATTTAAAGCCTCATGGTCCAAGCTGCAGTTTTGTCAGCCTTTGGTGTAATACCTTGTCTTTGACACCTCTCAAGGTGAGCATTGTCTCTCATCTGATAGACTCCTTGTGATAATCGAGGAGGCTCTTCCCTCAAAAATGACTGCCATGTTGTCTTTTCTCAGACTCATTAACTATTGTCAATACATTCCAGACTGTTCTCATCATGACAAGATCCTGAGAAAGTCTTGCCTCAAAGAGCAGCCCAATGACACTGGAAACAGTCTCTCACATCAACTCTGGCACTCAGTCTGCCTGGCTACAATCTGCCATTCCACCTTTATGTCTCAGATGATGGAGTGACCATGGTGGGGGACCTGGCCCAAGAGCATAGCGGAGGTTATTGTCCTGTAGGTTCTCTATTAAAGATGCTGGACCATGTAGTCCAGGGCATGCCTGTGTGTTTATGTGCTGTTGCAGCCTCTGATATCATGGTGACTAACAGTCAACATGTCTCAACGTGCTGTCTCACCCTCTTATTTTACATGCATCACATCAGGAACACTTGATTTTAAACAATATTCAGACCCAACATTTGACTGCTCAGTGGTGTTCTGGTTACAAGTCTATTCTTTGTGCCACTCAAAACTTGTCCATCAAGTCTGTCATGTCAGCTAATACTCCAGCTCCTTTGTTACACTGTCTGTTGTTGTCCTGCAGATCCAACCCAGATCCAGCATAGTTGGAACACAACTGTCTAGGAGAAATTACCTCCACCTCATCATTAAGGTCTGATATATCTCAGATGCCCTTTGAGCAAGATATGCATGTGCTTGTTGATGGCTCTTGTTCAAAACCCAATGATTTAGTTTTCCTGTGTGGCTGTTCTGTTTGTTCTATTGATTCCCATTGCATCTTTTGGGTAGCTCATGATTTTGGGAAAATCTGGCACTCACACGGCTTTCAGGCCACTGATGGTAAGCCTATATCACATACCTCTCATTGTGGATCTTTTGATATAAATATATAGATAGATCAGAATCAGAATCAGAATCAGAAGCACTTTATTGCCAGGTATGTTACACACACGAGGAATTTGACTCCGGTACGA
>JAPFFA010000010.1:38004720-38020225 GCA_026153275.1 Sciades herzbergii | reverse complement strand
CTATTTTTTATAATTTTGTGTGTGTGTGTGTGTGTGTGTGTGTGTGTGTGTGTGTGTGTGTGTGTGTGTGTGTGATTCTGTTTATGATTTGCTCATATTTCTGTATTTGCTCAGTGACAAAACATTTGTACAACAACTGATAAACAGTTCTCTGGATAAACTTAAGCCATCATCTCATCTGTGTATAGAGGTGTGTGTGTGTGTGTGTGTGTGTGTGTGTGTGTGTGTGTGTGTGTGTGTGTGTGTGTGTGGTAAAGGGTGAACACACTTTTATACTTCCACCTATCATTTGTTCATTTATTGCTATGAAATTGCTCCATGCTGTACTCACTGGGGTCACTGGAGGGAAACCGTGAAGATCACCAACAACGAAGTTGTGACAGTGTCAAAAACTCTGAATTAAACTCTCAGACTGTGAGCGTTGCTATGGCACTCGTCTCAAATCCATCACTAGAATGATGGTACAATACAAGGTAAAACTCATGCGTCAGCTATGAATATGGTATCATGGCGATGGCAGACATTTTGGCAGAAGAACATATTTTTCAACTTTTATGATGTTTGATCAGAATTCTGTCATACCAGACATCACACCAAGGACATTTTGTTAATTTGTTTTTCCTGTACACACCCACATCACGCTGACTGATGACATAAGCAAAACATCATAGCTGCAATCGCTCATCAGAAAACCTTCATCTTATAATCTGACAAGGAGAACATACATGATCACACGGTCTACTATAGAATTCAGCTGAGATTTTATAGGGAACTTTTTGGCACTTTTCTGGCCACAAGCTTCAGAATCTTGAATCTTGTAAGCCGACTGGTTCTTAACACTGACGTGTATACATACTGATTGATTTGAAAATCCTCCACAACACCCTGGATTTACTTCTTTTGCATTTTTTTTACCACCTCTGCCTGTGAAAGTAGGCAGTTCCCAGCCATGTTTATGGATGAAATGCCCAAGATGCTCAATTCTGTTCTCTTTTCCCACCAAAATACAGTAAACTCCACCCCCTAACTGTTAATATCAGTACAATATCAGTCACTATGAACAAAATATTTCGGTTTTGGCCCTTATTAGGAAAAAGGACAATATTCCTACGAAGCTGTTTACATGGCTAATGAAAATGATTGTTCTGATAATATTCCTGTTTACATGTAGGCATGCAAACTCCGATTGTCACTTGGTTTGTGTACGACGCACACAGAGCTGAACATAAACAGGCAGAAGGCCATGCAGGGACGGATCCAGTCCGATGCAACTGATGCGCATGCATCGGTCAGAAATATATATGCACCAATCGGCATTGGTCACAGGTCATTTGTTTACTTTACCGCTCGCCGGCTACATGAGCTATAGCCACACTCAACCAACAGACCAATGGTTCAGGATAAGCGGTAATGCTTACCTGATCTAATTACCTGTATTTTCACGATGCTTTGTATAGCATGGTCTGAGACAAAGAATCTAGGTCAAACCAATAAAATGCTCCAGAAAGAGGTTGGAATTCAAAATTCGCCGCGAATAATGGGCCAAGCCACAGTCGTAGCGGGCCATGCCTGGGCTGTTTCAAAAGGTCTCGGGGACAGGGAGGTGCCTGTAAAGTTTGGCGGGGTTAGGGCTTTCGGTGGCCAAGCTATGAATTTTTAAACCCTGGAGTGCGCATGCAGCTGAAGCTAGGGCTCATATTAAAGTTTTCAGCGAGCCATGCTCGCACAAGACTTCAGGAGTGAATAATGGGCTGCGGTCATAGCGAGCCGTGGTTGCCCTCTTCGGAAAGGGCTCAGTATGCTCTACGCCCCTGTGAAAATCCATAGTGATCTGGTAAAATGAGTGAAAATATTTCTGCAAATGTGCATCTGTCAGATTCTTGTGCTGGATCCGTCCCTGGCCGTGTGTTGAGACACACCAGTTGACCCCAGTTGAGACGCATATTCGTATGCGCTGTATAGCTACATGTCCAATGAATACTCCTAAATCCTAAATCATATCAGCATATCCAACATGTCTTAATAGGAACATGGTAAATTCGGAATATGCTCTTTACACGAGCCGTATCAAATTCCGAATATTAGCTTGCATTTAAACATACTGAATGTCCGGTTCCTGTTAGCAAAACAGAACAACCATGTTAGCTAGCTAGCAAGCAATGCGACCTTGTGATGATCATGATAAAGTGAAAATGGTTACAGGAATAAATGTTGGGGCGGCATGTTGGTTAGCATCAGCACTCTACAGCAGGTTCTGGGTTCGACTCTCGTAGATACCTTTCTGGGGCCTTTTTTTCTGGAGTTTGCATGTCTCCCTGTGTCTGCATAGATTTCCTCAGGGTTCTCTGGTTTCCTCTGATTGGCTACTCTAAATTGTCAATAGGTGTGAATGTGAGAGTATGGCTCTCTCTCTGTGTTAGCCCCGTGATCGATTGGAGACCCGCCCAGGGTGTGCCCTGCTTCAAGCTGAGATTGGCTCCAGCTTACCCGTGACCCTCAGTAGGATAAGTGGTGTAGATAATGGATGGATAATCAATATTAAAGGATGAATCTGTTGTCAAATGTCAGATTGTGTATGACTGAGTAAGAGTAAGACATGGAGCATATTTCTTTACAGTTGGTTGCTAATCTTATAAAATACAGTAGCAGTCCCACAATGTGGCTTTGCTGTAACTCACCAGGGAACCAATTATAGAATGAATTTAAATCCCCACCATGCTTCAGTTAATAAACTTAATGATGTCCTTAAGAAACGAGGCTTAATTCCAAAACAATATAAAGACTAAAACTCGTTCTCTAATTGTATTCTCTGATGAGTTCTTGCCTAACTTTCTTGTTAGCGCAATATGCAGATAAGGATCAATTGCTCCCCTGAAGGTTATCTCCCAAATTGTCATTCAAACGAGCTCGATGTTCAGGTCCTGCCTGCTTCTTATCCAGTGTGTTAGCTATTCTACACTGACCGAGTGAATCACAGAGTCTATAAAACAAATTTTGCAATTTATTGGACGACATAATGCGGGTGATGTGCCTGTGCAGTGACCATGCAAGATCACTGTTTATATTAGATAAGATGTTAAAGGAGTTTTGGTAGGTGAATCAGAGGCAGGTTGTTGAATGCTGATAAAAAGGAGGTTTTATGAAATAGAGAAGAGATGAATGAAGCCCTCATACTCTGCTTATAAAGCCAGCGGTTGGAAAAGTGTCAGTGAAGGAGCACAGGCATTAGGCAACAGTTTATGATTATTGTTGATGTTTCATTGAAGGCACGTGTTTCATTGATATTCTAGGCTTAAATACTGTATATGCTGCCTCGGAGCCCCTTTTTTCCCCAACCAAAACCACGTTGAACACACATGACGTTGGAATCATCATCTCCAAACTCATACGCATGAACTTCTGAGAAGGACTTGAAGGCAACAAGAGACGGGATTCCTGAGAAAGTGTGTGTGGATGTGTGTGAGAGACAGGAAGTGGGTGGATGTTGTGCTATTAAAAAGGCAAATTAAATAAACCTTGTCTTTGACCTTTAATTAATCACAAATGCACAGTGTGTGTGTTTCTTGGCAATAGGATGTTTTATAATGGACATATTGTGATTGGATGACAGGCTGATCGCAGAGACTTGTGCATGTGTGTGTGTGTGTAGGAAAAACTGATGGCCAACTGGGGTGAAGATAAGGACACACACTCCGGGGTGCTGGAGTATGACTGTCCTGAACATCTCACCTCACAGAGAGACACAGCGAGAGGCAAACATACTGACACAGACAAACGTACACAAAAATGGCCAAAAAAACCCCCACCCTTCTTTATAGACTTTTTCTGAAACATAAATAAAATATGACCTAAAAGTTCTGTCAGGTTAATGCACCAAATCCAGCTGGCTAGATTTGGTGTTGAAGATTATTACAATATATTAAATATGACTTAAAAATCCTGTCAGAAATACTGTCTGCCTAGCATATATTAGTTAGCTAGCTAACGTTGGCAGTGCAGATTATCAACATTCATTATATATGTGACTTGAAACTCCTCTCAGAGATTAATAATTATACTGATATTACATCAATATCCTGTCAGAAATCCTGTCAGATTAGCACATTAGCCGCTACCTGACGATGATTGTGAACACTGATTCAATATGACTTCAAAATCCTGTCAGAAATCCTGTCTGTTTAATGTATATTAGTTAGCAAGCTAGCTTGTGATGAACATTATGAAAATTTATCAAGTACAACCTAAAAAATCCTGTCAGAAATCCTATCAGGTCATGTTAACAGCGTGCTATCCTATCAGCATGTTAGCCAGTTTGCTGACACTGATTATGAACGATTATTAATTTTATTTAAAAAATTGTACTTATTATTTGAATATTACTTCAAAATTCTGTCAGAAATCCTGTCAGGTTAGCACATATTCACCTGTTGGGTAGTTTTTCTGGTGAATATTATGAACATTTATTAAATATAACTTTATAAATCCTGTTAGAAATCCTGCCTGCTTACTGGATTCGTGTACTAGCTAGTGTTAGCATTAAATTTATACTGAGTATTTAAATATGACCTAAAATTCCTGTCAGAAGTTGTCAGGTTAGCACCTGTTAGCCAGTTGACTAGCTTCGGTGATGAAGATTATTAACATTTATAAAACATAGCCTAATTTTTTTCTGTCAGAGATACTGTCTACCTAGCATGTGTTAGCTAATGTTGGCATCGCAGATTATGAACAGTCATTAAATATGACCTAAAATTCTTGTCAGATATTAATATTTATACTGATATTAAATCAAAATCCTGTCAGAAATCCTGTCAGATTAGCACATTAGCCAGTAGTTGATTGTTTTTTACACTGATTCAAGATGAATTAAAAATCCTGTCAGAAATCCTGTCTATTTAGTGTATATTAGCGAATTAGCTTGTGATGAACATTATGAAAATTTATCAAGTACAACCTAAAAAGCCTGTCAGAAATCCTATCAGCATATTAGCCAGTTTGCTAACTGCTGAGGATTATGAATAATTATTAATTTTATTGTAAAAAAATGTACTTATTATGTTAATATTACTTCAAAATCCTGTCAGAAATCCTGTCAGGTTAACGCATATTCACCTGTTGGGCAGTTTTGCTGGTGAATATTATGAATATTTATTAAATATAACTTTAAAAATCCTGTCAGAAATCCTGTCTGATTACTGGATTCATTTACTAGCTAGCGTTAGCATTAAATTTATGCAGAGTATTTAAATCTGAACTAAAATTTCTGTCAGGGATACTGTCTACCTAGCGTGTATTAGCTAACGCTGGCAGGGCAGATTATGAACATTCATTAAATATGACCTAAAACTCCTGTCAAAGATTAATATTTATACTGATATTAAATCAAAATCCTGTCAGAATTCCTGTCAGATTAGCACGTTAGCCAGTAGCTGATGATTGGGTTTTGTTTGTTTGGGGTTTTTTGGTTTGTTTTTTTAAACACTGATTTAATATCACTTTAAAATCCTGTCAGGAATCCTGTTTATATAGTATTATTTGTTAGCCAGCTAGCTTGTGATGAACATTACGAAAATTTATCAAGTACAATCTAAAAATCCTGTCAGAAATCCTATCAGCATGTTAGCCAGTTTGACTCTGATGATGATGAACAATTATTATTATTTATTTTTAAATTGTACTTATTATGTTAATATTACTTCAAAATCCTGTCAGAAATCCTGTCAGGTTAGCACATATTCACCTGTTGGGTAGTTTTGCTGGTGAATATTATGAATAGTTATGAAATATGACTTTAAAAATCCTGTCAGAAATCCCATCTACTTACTGTATTCATTTACGAGCTAGCGTTAGCATTAAAATTATGCAGAGTATTTAAATATGAATTAAAATTTCTGTCAGAAGTTGTCAGGCTAGCACATGTTAGCCAGTTGACTAGCAATTTACGAAACATAACTGAAATATTTCTGTCAGAAATAGCATATTAATTAGTTTGCTAGCTAGCGATGGCTGTGCAGATTAGAAACATGCTTAGGGAATGTTGGTTTGCTAGCTAGCATTAGCAGATTAGCAGTGAAGATTATGAACATTTATAAAAATGAATGAATATGCAGCTTGAGTGTCGTTATTTAAGTATAAATTCTTGTCTTCTTTCTTTCTTTCTTTTTTTGTACAGAACATTCTTTCATACCAGCATGAACTCTTCTCTGAGAAACAGATCACTTAATCAACTTTAGCTAATTAACCCTGAGTTAATACCCTGATTATTTTCCTAAAGCAGCATGTCCCTAAGTGTTTTATCCTTCTTATACCACAGAAATATGCGAACAATTACAATTTCTCTTAATTAATTAATTAATTAATTAATTAATTAATTAATTAATTAATTTGTTTTTATCCATTTATTGTTATATTTAATGTTCTGGAACATCTAAGAAACAAGTTAGCTCCTATTCTCCCTTACGCTATAGCAGCTATAACTAAAAGTCACTCTCTCACCAGTCTCTCATCTCTCTCAAAGTTAATAAGACAAAAATGCAGCTTGTCATGTTAGAGAAACCGCAAAGAAACGTAACTTCCTCTGTCCTGAAGGCGTTGGAAAGTTTTACTGACTGTTACAAAGCGCTAACACTGGAGACTCCTGATGGAAAAAAAAAATCACAATATCGATGAGTCTACCTTTTTCTTTTTCTCATTGCCGCCAAGTGAGCCGCTCTCCTTGCTTACAATAGATAGCCCTCAGTGAAGACGCTTGCTGCTTTACGCACAGCCCGAAGCAACGCCCAGTGGACTGCCAGGAGATGCACCAATCAGTACTGGCTGAAGTTGTGCCAGGACATCCAGGTATCGACAGACCTTGGCAATGTCCGAGCCATGTATGATGGCATGAAGAAAGCTTTTGGCCCAAGCTTCATCAAGACTGCTCCCCTCAAATCTGCCTCTGGGCAAGTCATTACTGACCGCAGCAAACAAATGGAGAGGTGGGCGGAGCACTACCAGGAGCTCTACTCCAGAGAGAACACCGTCACATGCACAGCCATCGAAGAGACCACCCCACTGCCCATCATGGAGGAGCTGAACACCCCACCCACCATCAAGGAGCTCAGCAAGGCCATTGACTCGCTAGCCTGTGGTAAAGCTCCAGATAGCGATGGCATCCCACCTGAAGTCATCAAAGCTGGCAAGGAAAGCTCCCTCTTGGGCCACCTACACGAGCTTCTGCTACAGTGCTGGGAGGAAGGGACAGTACTCCAGGACATGCGTGATGCCAAGATCATCATGCTGTACAAGAACAAAGGGGACCGCAGCGATTGCAACAACTATCGCGGTATCTCACTCCTCAGCATCGTCGGCAAAGCCTTCGCCTGCGTTGTCCTCAACAGACTGCAGCTCCTCACTGAGCAGGTGTACCCAGAGGCACAGTGTGGCTTTAGAGCGGCCAGATCGACCATTGACATGGTTTTCTCCCTGAGACAGCTACAGGAGAAGTGCCATGAGCAGAGACAAACCTTGCTCATCGCCTTCATCAACCTGACCAAGGCGTTTGACTCGGTCAGCAGAGAAGGACTCTTCACTCTCCTACACCGGATTGGATGTCCCCCCCAAGCTCCTGAGGATGATCACATCCTTCCATGACAACATGAGCGGCACTGTTCAGTATGAAAGATCATCCTCAGACCCCTTCCCAATCAAGAGCGGTGTCAAGCAGGGGTGCGTCCTCACTCCGACTCCCTTCGGCATGTTCTTCTCCCTGCTGTTGCGCCACACCTTCCAACAGTCTGAAGACGGCATCTTCCTCCACACCAGGAGTGACAGGGGCCTCTTCAACCTGGCACACCTCCGAGCAAAGACGAAGGTGCGGGAGGTCCTCATCAGAGAGATGCTCTTCGCGGACGATGCCGCCCTCACCGCCCACACCGAGGAAGTGCTACAGCGACTCATCACCCGCTTCGCAGACGCCTGCAACGAGTTCAGGCTCACTATAAGCCTGAAGAAGACCAACATCATGGGCCAGGATGTCAGCAGAACTCCCCACATCACCATTGGAAACCACACCCTCGAAGTGGTGGATAGGTTCACCTATCTGGGCTCCACCATCTCCAGCAACCTCTCTCTCGACACCGAGCTGAGCGTGCGGATTGGCAAAGCAGCAACAGCAATGGCCCGTCTTGCGAAGAGAGTCTGGGAAAACACCATGCTCACAACCAACACCAAAATGAGAGTGTATCAGGCCTGTGTGCTGAGCACTCTCCTCTATGGAAGTGAAGCATGGACCCTCTACTCCTGCCAAGAATGCAGACTGAACACCTTCCACATGCGCTGTCTCAGAAGACTTCTGGGCATCACCTGGCAGGACCATGTCACCAACACCGATGTCCTGGCCAAGGCAGGGATGCCCAGCACATTTGCCATGCTGGCCCAGAGACGCCTGTGCTGGCTCAGCCATGTCAGCCGCATGGACGACGGCCGCATCCCAAAGGACGTGCTGTATGGTGAGCTGGCCACAGGCTCCAGACCCACAGGATGACCCGCACTACGCTACAAGGATGTGTGCAAGCGCGACCTAAGGGCAGGCGGCTTCAACCCCGCAGACCTGGAGACGGCGGCCTCAGACCACGCCGGCTGGCGGTCCACCACCAAGGCCTTCGTTGGGGAAGCCGAGGAAAGGAGAGAGACCTGGTCAGGGGAGAGGAGGCTCCAACGACAGCGGAGACTGCAGTCGGCACCAACAGACACCCGACCAAGCAACTTCACCTGCAGCAACTGTAGCAGACCGTGCGGCTCACGCATCAGCCTATACAGTCATACCAGGCGCTGCAACTCGACAACTGATGGATGACCCCTGGCACAGATCACCATGATCTTTTGAGATCGAAGGAGCCAACAAAAAACCTTTTTCTTGGTTAAATAACTATTTATATAGCAAATTTATTTATGATAAGATTATGTTGAACGTCCGCCGTACAAGTCCCTGTGAATGAGCAGTTACTATAGAAACGATAATGTGTCAGAACAAGCGCATTAATATAAACCTGTGCAACTGTCAGAGCTGCTGTTCTAGAGAATTAATCAACACTTTCTGACCAATCAGAATCCAGAACGCAACAGTGCTGTGCTATAAATAGATGAAAATAATCTTGCCACATTGTGAAATATTTATTGGCTGTAATTTGTATCAGGAGACGTCATGTTTGTACTTCCTGTCTAGTGATGACAGGACAGGAAGTGATTTATTGGAACAGAACGAATGCTAATATTTACATTTATAACTTCTTTTAGAAATTCATCATGTAATGGTTATGAGAGTTGGTCTTGAACTCTCTCTCTCTCTCACACACACACACACACACATAAAAGAGCTCTTTTATGAGGCAATGTAACAGGAGAATAGACGTCTCTAGTCAAACAGCGTTCTTTGTATAACCAGTAGATTTTACTGGAGTGAAAAGGAAATAAAACCGCAATGCCTTCTGGGCAAAGTCTGCTCCCAGTCACAGAGTGCTGTTACATCAATCCCGCAGACTTTTTCATGGTTCATCTATTCAGCCCTAAATAAGTCTAAATAAATCTAAATAGAGTTAAATAAAATGCCAGGGAGGTCTTTAATAAAGAAACAGAGACTGAATCAGAGGGAAATGGAGACAGGAAGTTGGCGAGGACATAAGAGTGAGAAAAACTGATCTGTGGTATTTCGATCCTGAATAAACATTATACAGTGAACTAGACAAGCTCTCTGAGAAAATGTGTGTGTTGTTTTGTTTGTGCGTGTACGCATCTGTATGCAAGACAGGAAGTGGAAGATTGTTGGGGGTTTTTCCCTATTAAGAGGCCTATTAACTAAATTGTGTCTTTGTCCTTTAAGTGTGTGTGTGTGTGTGTGTGTGTGTGTGTGTGTGTGTGTGTGTGTGTGTGTGCGTGCGCACGCGCCAGTGGTTACCCAGGGCATGGGATAGGCCAACCTGAGCATGTCATTTGTTTCAGGGTCACAAAAGGGGAGAGAGAGAGAGAGAGAGAGAGAGAGAGAGAGAGAGAGACTGCACACACTGATGAACTTATCTCTGATATTTATGTGTGTATTGTGTGTTTCACCAATGTTTACAGAGGAGACAGAGAGTGAAATAAGTCACTGAAGGAGGGTGTGGGGTTGAGAGAATGGAATATGTATCCAAATAATTTTGAAAAATAAAGAAGAACTAAGGAGGACAGAGCAAGAGTGATTTTCAGATCCAGGAACAGGACAGAGACGCACAGCGAGTCCAAAATACATTCAGAAATTAGCATAAGCAGCATAGATAAAGAATTTAAAGGACTCTAATATGTTCTGCATGAAGGATCCTCTAGAAACCTCCCCCACCTTGTTAGATATTACAGGAAAACACTCGGTGCAATTTTATTCAGTGAAAACATCACAAATTATTAGTAGACTAGTAGGTGTGGCAATACTTTGAAAAGCAGAAAGAGTACAGTACTCAAGAAAACCACTTTGAAAAAAATAACTGCATTTAAAACAACTATACAGCATCCGATATACAGTGATATTTCTATCACTCATTGTACATACACACAGTCTGCTCCAAAAGTATTGGAACATGTGACTGACAGGAGTTTCTTGTTGCCTGGGCGTGTCCTCTTATCTATACTACTAAAGGAAGACTGTCTGTCTCTCTGTCTGTTCACCTATGCAAATCAACACAACTGGACACACATACTCTATACTTTGCACATGGATTGGTGACACCCCAGAGGGGCCCAAGACAACATTTTCGCTTTTCTAAAGCATGGGATTAGTGCTAATCCAACACACTATTCATTTCCCATAGGTTACATGCTCGTGCTAACACACTGCGCACAGCCTTGGAGGGGAATCCCCTCCCCCACTCGCCTGAGAGTTTCGATTGTACAGGATTCCTCGCCGGCAACTTCCGTGAGGGCCGAGTATACTTCACTGAGGAGACGCAGGGAGTGATTTAGCCCCTGTGAAGAGCACCATTCAGAAGAAATCAGGTTCATGGGCAATAACGACTAGTATTAATTGTTTAAACAGTCAGTATCCACTCGTGTTTTGAACCCTGGGTTTCACTTGTGCATTTGTTGTTAAAAAAGATAAAATATAAACCTTTAAACCTTGCTGTGCATTTGGGAAGTATGTTCTCAATCAAAACTTGTTCTTGTATTGAGATCATGTGATACTTAATTACGTGACTTCTAATGGTGACTGGATATACCAAAACTAAATGTTTCACAGCAGCAAGGGGGTGAATACTTATGCAGTTACAACTTTTACATTTTTTGTGTGTCAGTGTAAAACCACTGACAGGCGAAATGAATAACATTGATTATCTCGTGGCAATGGCACCTGTTAAGGGGTGGGATTTTTTTTAGGCTGCAAGTGAACAGTCAGTTCTCAAAGTTGATGTGTTAGAAGCAGGAAAAATGGGCAAGTGGAAAATGGCTAAATGACTTGGTCTGAGCATCTCCAAAACTGCAGGTCTTGTGGGCTGTTCCTGACATGCAGTGGTTAGTACTTACCAAAAGTGATCCAAGGAAGGATAACCAATGAACTGGCATCAGGGTCATCGATGTCAAAGGCTTATTGATGCACAAAGACTGGCCTGTCTGGTCGAATCCCACAGAAGAGCCACTATACTGTAGCACAAATCGCTATAAAAGTTAATACTGGCTATGATAGAAAGGTGTCAGAACACACAATGAACCACAGCTTGCAGATCAGTTAGAGAGCCCATGCTAACTCCTGTCCATCACCGAAAGACCTACAATGGGCACATGAGCATCAGAACTCCATCATGGCACAGTAGAAGAAGGAGGCTTGGTCTGAAGAATCATGTTTTCTTTTACATCATGTGGATGGCCAGATGCATGTGTGTGTCACTTACCTGGGGAAGAGATGGAACCAGGATGCACTATGGGAAGAAGGCAAGTTGGTGGAGGCAGTGTGATGCTCTGGGCAAAGTTCTGCTGGGAAACCTTGAGTCCTGGTATTAATGGGGATGTTACTTTGACAAGTTCACCAGACCAAGTTCACTCCTTCACAGCAATAGTATTCCCTAATGGCAGTGGCATCTTTCAGCAAGATAATGCACCCTGCCTTACTGCAATAACTGTTCAGGAACGGTTCAAAGAACATGAGTTCCTAGATCTCAATCTGATCCATGGAGGCCCCATTTCACAACTTACAGAGAATTTAAAGGATCTGCTGCTAACATCTTGGTGCCAGATACCACAGGACACCTTCAGAGAGCTACTGGAGTCCATGTCTTCACAGGTCAGAGCTGCTTTGGTGGCACAAGTGGGATCTACACAACATTACATAGGTGGATTTAACATTTACAGAATATAGTAATACGACAACATTTATCAAATGTAATATGAGAATCCCAAATTGAGAAGAAATGTAGAGAACTAGTAAAACCATGTGACGCACCATTTTATTTCGACAAAAAAAGCACATACAAAGCAAATATGTTCAGTCATGAGAGCTCATACTGTACTGTACAGTGTATAATACAGGCACATAGCAAGCAGGTATAAAACCTTTTCTCAGTCCAGCTGTGATTAAAAGACCAAAGTTCTTTATCTACAGAACCACAACAGCAGCATCTGCAGAATTTTTTTCCCAAACAATTCCTAATGAGTGAGAATTGACAAAAAAAAATAGAAAGTGTGGAAAATTTTCTAAAAAGTAACAATAAACAGCTCTGTGTTTTAGGAAGCATCAGAGGGTTCTAGTGGTTCCTGATGGATTACAGGGTTAGTTTAATGGATTGTGTTGTTCCTAACGGTTCCTGGTGGTTTATTTTGATGGCCAGTGAAGAAGGGGCTGTATTAGGACTTGGTGGTATTTAATAGTACCTTAAAACATCCCTCATGGAGACCTGATGGAATCCATTAAGGCTTTCTTATTAAGGTCACTTTAATGGAAACTATGGCAGATTTTCATAATGAATTTTACTTTCATTTTTGAAGCCATTGTTTGATCACATGATCTCGTTACGCCATCAAAACTACGCTCTATGTTGCTTTGTCTTTGGATTGCAATGTCTGGGTCATCGTTAATGGAAATTGCTTGATGTTCTTGAGAAGAACTCTAACCAGACTTGATTTGGAGTGTTTGGGACGGAACCAAAATCAGCAAACGGTGCTGGACTCTGGCGTTTAAAAGAGCACAGCTGGAATCCTGAATGTAATAATAATGTTAGTCTTGACTGTCTTGATAACTGATTATCACAGTGATCAATATTATCATGGTATAGTATCACAGAGACGATTTTCTAAAACTGTGTCCCGAACGAAGAATGAACAGCAGGGATGTTCAGATTGATGATAATACTGCCATGTTACTGGTTACATCACAGCGCTCTTGAATTCTGATTGGTCAGAAGGTGTCGATTCATGTTCTTTAACTGCACTCTGTCTGATATGTTATAGTTTCTATAGTGACTCACAGGGACTTGCATTGCACATACGCCACATAACTGTTGTTGTGTAGCTGTTTCTGCATCATTTATGGAAGGAGTCTCCAGTTTCAGTGCTCTGTAACAGCTGTAGCTTTTTTCTGAAATGCTTCATGACAGAAGATCTCACACTTTCTAGTTTTTTTTTGTCTTATTACGTTCGAGAGAGAATAAAAGAGAGGCTGGTGAAGGAACAACCGTTTATAGCTGCTATAATGTACAACAGAACTTTTTGTGGACGTTCTGCAAAATTAAACGTAACTATAAATGGAAAAAAGGGTGTATCGTTTTCCCAAATGTGCTAAATAAGCACAGCACACGCATCGTAGATAAGCATTTGTTCACTCTAGCATGATAACTGATCTAGCTGTTCTTCTTCTTGCTTCTTCTTTAGGACAAAACATGAGTTTTTTAGAAAATATGCACAATCTGACATCAACCATGCAATACACAGTACATTTGTAACATATACAGGAACAAAATCTAATACACATTCTCGCTCTCGCCCTTGCGCTCACACACACACACACACACACATTAATCAAACACTTTGGCAGCAGTACAGCAAAAAGTCTTTTACAGAAGATTCCAACAAAGTGATGAGAAGCAATCCCTTCGTGTTCAATCCTTTAAATTTGAGAAAAGGCAATGACTGTGTGTGTGTGCGTGTGCATGTGTGTGTGTGTGAGAGAGATATGTATAAACATCACTGCAGGCTTTTAAGTCTATATACACACGTTTATACACTGATGTAAATGGTTACATAATGAAATAATGCTCAGAGGAAACGATCACACATGTCAGCGTTTGATTACAAAACTGAATTAAATATCTGGAGGCATTTATTTATACAGAGTCATTCAAACGAACAAACAGAGACACAGTGGGGTGTAGGGTGAATCAAACAAACAAGCCACCGCAGAGGAACAGCTGTGTATCTGTACATCAAGTGCTGTGAATCCACATCTTCCCTTTAACATGGGAAAGGCACTTCATTCCATTTATACTATATTACACTGTATTCTTATAGGAATTGCTTTTTCTTCTCTCGTTAAATGTAAAAATCACATTAAATGATTCACAGATTCACATGGGGTGTCAATATTTATGACAAAATATGACTTCATGTCTGAATCAACTTTCTCTTTCCCTCCATGTACGTGTCAGTCTTAGTGAAAGAAGCGTGGCATCTGTGTCCATCAGTTCCAATAAAGGAGGCGTGGCCTATGTGTATGGCCGCCTCAGTGAAGAAGGTGTGGCCTCAGTGTCTGTGTCAGTGAAGGAGGTGTGGCCTAAGTGTTAGCTTCAGTGAAGGATGTGTGGTCTCTGTGTGTCAGTTCTAGTGAAGGAGGCGTGGCTTTAAAGTGTTATTCAGAGTGAAGGAGGCATGGCCTAAATACTACTCTCGGTGAAGGAGGTGTGGTCTTGGCATGTCAGTCTTAGTGAAGGAGGCATGGCTTTAAAGTGTTATTCAGAGTGAAGGAGGTGTGGCTTCTAAGGGTCAGTCCCAATGAAGGAGGTGTGGCCTAATGTTAGTCTCAGTGAAGGAGGTGTGGTGTCTGTGTGTCAGTCCTAGTGAAGGAGTTGTGGCTTCTAAGGGTCAGTCCCAATGAAGGAGGCGTGGTTTCTAACAGTCAGTCCCAGTGAAGGAGGTTTGGCTTCGAAGGGTCAGTCCCAGTGACAGAGGTGTGGCTTTTAAGGGTCAGTCCCAGTGAAGGAGGTGTGACTTCTAAGGGTCAGTCCTAGTGAAGGAGGCGTGGCTTCTAAGGGTCAGTTCAGTGAAGGAGGCGTGGTTTCTAAGGGTCAGTCCTAGTGAAGGAGGCGTGGCTTCTAAGGGTCAGTCCTAGTGAAGGAGGCGTGGCTTCTAAGGGTCAGTTCTAGTGAAGGAGGTGTGGCTTCTAAGGGTCAATCCTCGTGAAGGAGGCGTGGTTTCTAAGGGTCAGTCCCAATGAAGGAGGTGTGGTTTCTAACAGTCAGTCCCAGTGAAGGAGGTTTGGCTTCGAAGGGTCAGTCCCAGTGACAGAGGTGTGGCTTTT
>JAPFFA010000010.1:37781189-37793453 GCA_026153275.1 Sciades herzbergii | reverse complement strand
TAAAGCGGCTAGAGATAATGAGATGAGATGAAATTACATGGTCTAGCTCTTTTTGCGGTTGCTGGTTATAGCGTTCTCGCTCTCAATACTGGACCATTTTCAATCGTTTTTGTTGCTAGCATTTATTTGGACCCAAAGAGATGGGATAATAAAAGGCCAGGTTTATTAAAAAAAAAAAAACACGCCAGAGCTTTCCTTTAAAAATTGTAACTTCATGCCAAGCTTTGGGCCTAACTCCACCCACTGCATAATTTTTGGAAAAATAATTAAAAAAAAAAAAAAAAAAGTGGGTTAGGGGCTGCTCAGTGAGTCTCAGTTAACATGGATTTTGAAAATCTCACTCAACTGCGGGGGCGGGGACAGATGGACCGCCCACCTCTGATTAGAGGATGTGAATATCTTTTTTTTTTTTTAATAAAAATTTCACCATGTAGAGAAGTACCAAACAAATAAACAGTCAACTCCACATCAGCATCAGCCTTGCAAGGATCAGGATGATTTTTAACCAGTAGGTGGCATTTTGAGCCATTTTAAACTCCTAACACGCTATAAAAATGGTAATATTTTTCAATATCAACACTAGCATTGATGAAAAGCATCACAGTACAGTGAAAAACAGGTTTACATGTGCAGCACCTCGTTCCAGATTCACGTGTCGATTTGCTCATCTGTCACTTTATCAGCGGCTGAAAATTCACTCTTGCGGTGTGTTTGAATGATGATGCATGCACTGTTCAACCTTTTCTTTAAAAAAAAAAAGGCAGAATTACGAACTGAAAATTCCTTGTCGCAATTTATTTTTATTCAACACATCAGCCCATACATGTGTATGCACGAGCGAGCATGTGTGCGCGCGCACACAAATAAATAGAATAACATTTGTATCATGGAATCATGGAATATCAACTCCACATACTGGTGTTTAGCGTCTCAGGTAAAGTTCAGCTCCATTATCATCATCATCCACCATTTTTCATTTAGAGTCATTTTAATTACATCTTAAAACATGCTCTCAGTGTAATATCAGGTGCAATATGGAGTTTCATATAGGAAAGAGTAATGCTAAGCAGGAAGTGGAGAGAGTCGGACAGCTGAGCTGCCCCTCTCTCTCTCTCACACGCAGTCATTTCATACATACCTGTACACACACACACACACACACACACACACACACACACAAATACAAGGCATCCGTTAATTACAGCAGAGCACCAATCATTTCAAGCGGAGGCCCTGACCTGACCTTCAAACACCTCGGCCATGAAATTTTGGTTAACGGGTTCTTTCCGAATCCATGTGGTTTTGTTAGAGCAGGTAGAAAACTAAAACATGCAGGGGTGTCTATCACTTAAAAAAAAAAAAAAAAAAGGCAACATCTTTAATAACATATGATTGTGTTCTTTAAAAAAAAAATTAATATCGTGATCGAAATACTGCAAATGTGCTTTCAGGAACATCTGCAAACCTTTCATCAAGCAAGCAGAACGATGTGAAACCGTGAATTTGTGGATGGGCGTGTCTCAGAACATGAACAACATTTCGTTAATTGTTATTAAAATTAATAGTGTTTGTTTCTATGTGTTTTAATTTACACAATAAGTGAAATCAAACCATAGTCCATATAGGTGAGCTTATGGTGGCTGTCTGAATTTAATGACTCCCCCTGTAGGAGAAATGTAAAATTCCATGACGATTAAAAATGATAAATAATACTAATAGAAGTTTTCGGTTTAAGGTCAAAGCCTAAACAAAATCGGTGAAGTCGTCGACTGTGGAAACGAGCCGCTTCCTCTGGCCGGAGTCTGTACTGGGGGCGGAGCCAGAAGGCTGGTGGGTGGGTTTGTTCTGCATGGGGGTGTGGCTCTGAGTGAGCGAGATTCCAGGGGTGGGCCGGGACTGGATCTCCTCTTGGGCCTGAAATCAAAAGAAAAGTTTCTTCCTTAAAGAAATCAGAAACGAAAAAAAAAAAAAAAAAGTATCAAGTCATCCGAGTCACTGTACCCGAATTCTGATCCTCTTGATGTGTCGGAGTCGAGCGAGCCATTTTGAAGCGTAGGCCTCAGACGGATTTGCTCGGTACTGGTGCACCAGTGATGCCATCTTCAGGCCGGAAGGAAACAACAATAATTTAAAATCAAATCGATGGTGGTGTTAACGGTTTTGTCATTTTACAATATTCAAAAAAAAAAACATAACAGCTACGCACTAAACTGTTTCTTTAAGTCATTAGCTAGCTTATGCTTGGCATCTCTGCTTCCCAGTTGCCTAGCAACAGTGTTCTCAGCAAACAACTGGATTAACCAGGCTAGCATGAAAAGGTTAAATAACTAGCTAGAGATTTTGTAGTAAATAAAAAACACACAAATAACAAAACGTATCCCAAAGTGTGCAATGAAGAGCCCGAGCACCTCCGGTCGAGCAAATCTGGCTCGGAGGAGAACATCAAAATGTAACACGTGTCAAAACACACAAAACCAAAAAGAACTCACTTCCTGTTGAGTATGGCTAACACAATATACATTACAATTTTGTTCGTCTTGTGGCTCCCAACACACTTACCAAATTTGACATGGATACGTGAAACTATATACCGGGCAAAAGTCTCAATGGCATGTGGGGGCGCTATGGAGTCCCCCAGACACACCCAGGGCCAAACCTCCATCCCTGAGTAGTGGTGGCCAGTACCAACTTTCATGAGTTTTTGCCCATGCGTGCCTACCAGAGGCTGCACACTTAATTAAAGTCAACTAGAGATTGATATCAGCCATCTTCATGAGGACCAACCACAAATTAGGAGAAAGTGCACTTATTAGGGTACCGTTCCAGACACACCCTAAATTCCAAATCTGAACCCCTGCCCCACTGAGACTTCTAGGAAATATTACGCATGTTAGTGCAGGAATGAAGGACGAACTCACGTTCGCGTGCAGAGCCATCTGTCTCACCAGCAGAGGAAGGTTCTGATCCGAGACGATCTTCGCTACCGTGGTGTCGACCAAACCTTCAAGATCTGATGGGTAAGGAAGAGAAGCGGATACGTTGAAAAAGTGACACAGACGCATAAATGATTGAACACGTATTAGAACTAAAAAACAGACCTGTGCTTTGTCTAGTGGACACTGGACCGGTTTTTTTTTTTTTGGGTACCGCACATTCATTCAAAGATAAATTACCCTCCGCTAAAACCTAAGCGTATACCTCGGAATAATGGACGAACTCCGGCCTAAAAGAGCTTGTACTTTTCTTTCACAGAATAAAATCTGGTTTTGTTTGATGTATAATTGACAGCCTGCAAATGGTCCTCAGCTTCTTTCATTCTCTCTAAAAGCCTCCGAGTGGCGTTTTAGACGGACGTGCGCGTGTGTGGAAATGTACTCACCTCGCCGACACTGCAGCGTGACCAGATTACTCTCGTAGTCCAGCGGCTTTACGACCACTTCGACAAAGTTAAACTGGCCCTGGGAGGGAAGAAAAAGCGTCAGATATCCATCTGAACACTTGAGTTCACGAATCTGGTTACGATGATTGAATGACGTCTCCGGTTTCTCCTCTTTGGTAGAAAGTTTTCACAGACCTCACTTTCAAGGCCACTTCTGAGACATAAACAAAAATCTACCCATGAGCTTGGCAAGTTCGTGAAAGATTAGATGGTTGATGTTAAATCAACAGCACTATCGAGTTCTGGATTCTGATTGGCCCGAAGGTCATTGATCAAATTTCTTTAACAGAAGCCCGGACAGTTGACGACACATTCATTGAACATTTAAGGAAGGAGTCTCCAATGTCAGCGCTTTGTAACAGGAAGGTCTCCGATCCGGAAAAGTCTTCACTGAAGAGGAAGCTAATATATAACCCAAAGATTTTTATTTTTAAAAAGAACGAGGCGTTCTTTAATAAATAAAAACGTACCGCTGTTGGAAAGTAATCAAGTCAGCGTATAAGAATCAGGAAGTGTGTATGACAGTCACCTTAATAGTACCGAGTTTGTATTCCTCGCCCGAGTCGTTATAAACCACCACCACGAAGTCGTTCCCGATGTGGCGTTTCTTGTTGCAGCAGCTCTTATCACTCTCTCTGTTGGGCATCAACGTGGCGATGTGGAAAATCGCTGAAAGACAGGCAAAGCCACAAACACGGCGCATTATGGGAAATTTTCCAAATTCAGATCATCACAAACCCTCACACACGCTCCTTTCCCACGCTTCCAACCTTGCATGATGTCATCGTGCCAGCAGTAGGTGAACTCGCCGTCGTCGGCGTAGCGCCCGTGATCCAGTCCTCCCAGAAAGATCTGGTCCGGATCGCAGTCCTTTAGGTGGATGAGCTTCCCAAGACCAGTCAGGAAGCGCGCGTAACGGTTCGACCCGTACTCGTTCGACAGGATCGCCACCTCGTTATTCGCCTACGGTGGGGGGGGAAAGAAAGCCCAAGTCCACTTGAGGTGGCTCATGTTCACATTATAGACATTTGGTTTATCTCCGTTGCTCTTGTAACGGACTCTATCGCATCTGGATTACATTCAAAGACAAATCATTAGTAGTAATGGAATACTTTCATTTTGCCTTCTAAGAGGCGCTACAATATAAATAACTGCTGTGTCTTATGGATGGATATATTAGGAGTTTTACGGTAGCCGTGCTAATCCAGAAATTACGTTAGTCACATTTGGCTCGCCGCAAACGTAATACTGAAGATTCCACAGCTGTGCTAGAATGAATTGGCATCATCATGCTGAGGTGTATGATCTCACCTGTCCAGGCCCCACAAACACCACTCCTATCTTATGAGTGTCGTACGGCGGCATCTGATCCAACACTTTAACCGCTCGATCAATCAGCTGTCGGTGGAGAAGCAGCTCTCGTTAACCTCTCACACATATACAGCTGATTCGAAAACAGTTCTCTGTATCGTTTGTTTATATTTACTGAAAAGGAAAAAAAAAAAATAGATGGGTGCAATGTGACGCTGAAATGAGCTCACCTCCGATTTGGGCAGGAGAAGGGGCTTGTTGGCCTCGTTGCCAAAAAAGGGTGAATGGTAGAGCTGGAGGAACACAAAGCTGAAGAGACCGACAAGAAATAGGAGGAGCTTAGAGGTAACTCGCATCATCAACAACACCAGGACTACAGACTCAATTCAATATCGTACGACGACGACGTGTATAAATACTTCCTCTTCCTGTGTCCAACTTGAATGATGGAAGCAACAAGAAAATTCCAGCCTCCATTCCTAAGAGAACTGGGTGGCGTAGTCATGTGCGTGTTTGTACCCGCCCACAATATTTTCCAAACGACTTGTTCGGTTTAATTTCCCATAATGTAAACAAAATTCAAAAATCACAAAAATTCACTCTTACGATCTATGAATGCGTAAAACCCATCTCACACCAGACGTTTCTTTGTTACCGCCACCAATGTTCTTGGTGCAGTGTGTGTTTGTCTGGCTATAAGTAGGACTGCACAAAACCTACCGACCCGATTTCCATGAATGTCGGTGGAAGTGTGTAGCATGGGCCAAAGAAGAATGCGTTAAATTTTGGACCGGATCCGAGTCACAGTGCAGATCCACGAGTTTAGTTTCTCTTTCACCAACACCGCGAGATATGCTATACGGTCTTGATGGACGTCTGCGTTCAGCAATGCCATACGTCTTGAAATCCAGTAGATGGCAGTAAAGTTCAATAGTGGGAAGTAAAAACATAGCCAATGTAGAAATACGATGACTCCAATCACACTCCACGTTCATGGGTACCAGTAATCTTCTGGGGTACACATGTAGGCAAAGGTGTGGAAGGGGGGGGAACTAAAACGTTTACTTATTTGACACATCCATTTTAAAAACGGTATATCAAAATCTTCCACTGAAGGCCTTGGAAATCAGATGGCACTTTGAGATATAGCCTTCAAACTGGGTCGATTTACCAAAAGTATTGGACATGATTGCTCCTCTATTATCACTACCGTGCTGGCTTTTTAGTAAGCAAGTTAATTAGCACCAAGTTAGTGCCAGTCCATAAAGGATCCAGTCATTGTTCTGATTGATTAGCTCGACCATTATTAGCAGAAAGGATGCCTAGTTTTAAGACCGTAATAAACTCTGTAGTTGCTTTAAAACAGAGCCAAGTAGAGGACAAGAACCCTGAGGCAACAATTTTAGTAGCACAGAATTTTTTTTTGCAAATGTTGTATCGACACTAGGAAGCCATGGCTTAATGGTTAGAGAAGCAGCTTTAGGACCAAAAGGTCTCTCGTTTGATTCCCTGGACCAGCAGGAATGGCTGAAGTGCCCTTGAGCAAGGCACCAAACCCCAACTGCTCCCCACATTGTTCTGGGTTTGCTGTACGTCGCTCTGGATAAGAGCTTCTGCTAAATGCCTGCAATGTAATGTAACGTAACGTAATTACCCTTACTGGCTTTAATCTGAGATCAGAAGCAGTAACTTTTGAGAGCAAAACCTGCTTTGCCGAGTTTCTTTCAGGTCAAGTAGATTAAAACTAACCTTCATCTAACATCTCGCCAACGTTCAGCTGGAAAACATTCAGAACATCATTTAGAGGAAAGTGGTTTTACTTTGAAGATGGCGTACGTCAGAAGCTGTGATCGGTACACAGCAGTCGTGAAACAGACAGCCTCTCCGCGAGATCACTGCTGTGGGCTGTTATTGAGCGAGACAGCAAATACACACACAAAGCAAAGTCTTATTTCAAGTGTCAGCACAGCGCTGATGCAGGATCTACCTTGTGTATTAAATATCACGCCTCTGCTCTGATGTACGTTAAGAACGAATCTGAAAACGAGTCGGCTGAAATATAAATGAGTTATTGTGCTCTATTCATGAAAGTAATGCTGATGGATGGTGGTAATTCAAGGAAATCTGTTTAGCAGGAAAAAGGCTTTGTGATATTAGAGGAAATGGTAGAATGGTGTGTTAACGCTGGTAATAAAGACAAAATGAAGCTTTCAGGCTCTAACATTTGCATCTTTATGATACGTTAAATTAGTTAAATAAAATTTGCTGAATATTATCGTTAAAACAAAACCGCATCATTAACCAAAGCTGCTTGGGGTCTTAACAATTCTAAAGTATTTTCAAATCAGAGATCGGAAGCCAGGCCTCCTTTTAAACGTCTTTTAAAGACTATTGGGACTGAAAAGAACCCGGCGGGGGCGTCGAATTAATTTTCCGCCAAATTCAGATATGATTACTGTGATAACAATAAAAGGGACTGGATCATCAGTTAACAGCAACATCATGAAAGAAGCAGTGCTCGAATTTCCATCATTCCTTTGTGCGAGTGGCTCGGTAGACGCAACGTAGTCATCATGCTGGGTGAAAAATAATCAACGACATGGGTGACTTGATGAAGATACAAGGACTAAGTACCTCCAGCAAGTGAAGCGGCAGCTTATTTTGTTTTCATTTTTGGAAATATTTGTTTAGTCCAGGCATGTTTTGGAGAAACTAAATGCTTAGGCCATGAAATAAAATACCAAAAACCATACATACAACTAGAACGCATGTTAAATGAAAAAGAAAAAAAATAAAAAAATAAAACCCATAGTTCTCATTTTCTGATGTCAAAGATTCTTTGCCATGAACACTTAGTGGTCAAAATTTTTGCATACACAGATTGCAACATCGATAGCCACATGGATTTGATTTCACAACCAACAACACTCTCCAGGTGCGTCTTACCTTGGACTCAATCCGGAACTCTTCTCAGCATTAGACACGCCTCCTCGGTTGTGGTAGGAGTCTCGATCAGACTTCCTCTCTCTCCGTGATGAGGGAGCAGAAACGGAGATGGTGTGTCCGCGAGGTCTATGTCCACTAGGTGACACGGAGCCTGGCTGGGTGCTCGAGAACTCCAGCTTCATCTTGGAGGCAGATGATGATGTGGATACACTGGCGCCCAAGCTCTGAGGTCCTGCTGATCCAACACCCTGTCCATCTCCTAAGGGTTCTCTCTCAGCTGAACCCTGAGCTGGTGTGCTCTTTCCTTCAATTGGAGTCCTAGCCCTAGGCAGATCTGCTCCGGCCGCAGAACCCGTGGCTCTGGCAAAGGCCTCAGGCAGGGTCTGGAGCTCTGGGGAGGAGCTGGATTTGTTCAAAGTCTGTGAGTGAGAGAAAGGCAAGTCCGAGTCTGGAGCTCCAGGAGTGGAAAAGGCCAAAGGGGGCTGGTCGATTGGGATACCTCCCTCGCTCACCTCCTCGAGGGTTGACTTGTCGTCATCCTGACTGGAGGTGGAGGATGACTGCGGAAAAATGGCGAGGAATGAGAAAGGCCTCATTACCATCAGCTCAAGCAGAGTCTGGTTTGAATTTAGACCAACTCAGTGCCTGGTTTACAAGAAAAACTTTTGAATCTTTCTAAATAAATTACGGTTTAATGGTTGCAGGAGGCGTTAGGAGTTACTTCTGTGGTACTTTGGCTAAACAAAGACCACACCACTTGACAACTCCGGTATCCTCCATCAAGATGTTTTACGAATTAAAGTTCAGAAGAGAGTAATTGTTCTGAATTTGGATCAGGTTAACGGAAATGAGACATGGTTTTGTATTTGTCAATTTCTATTGGTCAACAGCTACCAAGAAGATGCAAGCTTGCAAATGCCATTTCTGAAGCATGTAAAGCCATCCACTGCTTCTACTCAAACTGTAACTCATGGCATGGCAGGTAAACACAGCTGGAGGGCAGAACTAACTCGGGATTTGAACTTGCAGCCTCCTGATTACTGAACAAACGCATTGACTGGTGCACCATTCAGGAACCTTTTAGCAATACCAAGTTTTGAAGCAGTGAACTTTCAGAAGATGAAGAAAGCTTAGTTTCATCAAGGTTCAACCTCAACACTGGCTACTACGGTTCATAGACATGAAATCAAGACCAGTAGAAGTTGGCACTTTATTCAATGGTGTTGGAGCTCAGAGATTCTCTGGGAAGTTTGCAGTAAATATCAACAACAATAGAAAACGTGGTTTGTTTGAAATACTACGCCGGTTGTCATAGACACAAGGAACAAAGAGTGTTCAGCTCATGCCTGATCTTCCTCTGCTGACTTGTCTGATTGAAAGACACGCTGGTATAGATCTGGCACAGATCATCAAAGTGAAGTCACCCCTAATCCTGGAAATTTCAAGATGTTTAGATGTTGATTCAGAGCAAATCAACAGTTTTGAGGTTACAGCCTGGCTATTAAACATACTGCTTCTAAACAATACGATGAATTTCAGTGTCTAACAACGGGGACCAGGTGGTCCCCCTGTTAAGAGGGCTGGTAGATCTCTTACAATCTCCTGAATCACTGAGAGAGCTGATTTGCTTGGAGAGTTTTTATACAAAAGAAATACAAACGGTAGTATTTTGGTAGTTACTCCACCCACTTGCTTTTTAGATCCTGCCCACCGCCTGATCACTCACCCTGCTGAGCATGGTGCTGGAAGGCTTGAACATATCAGCACTCATGAAAATGGGTTCAGAAGACGTGGCCTCCAAGTCCATCTGCAGCGACTCGGGGTCCGAATCTGGTGCCTTTCCCCGCCCACCTTCCTCCAACACTACCACTGAGTCTGTGAAGGAGGGTGGAGTCAAAACCGAAAAGAAAAAAAAGGTGGGCTTAACATAAAAGACTCATCTTTTCTTCTTCTTTAAGACCAAGCCAAAGAAAGACAGAAATATCAAATAAAAAGACACCCGAACAGACACTGGTGCTACACACGAACAAGCGTTATCAGTTTCCTCAACAGAACACACAAGTTCTTCTATCTAGATTATGATGGTTCTAGTGACACAAACTGGGAATTAGACAAGATTAGACAACCTTTTTTAATCAAAGAAAGAAAAAAAAAAGATTGCACACATACACCAGGCCATAGATGAGGAACAAGAGGTTTGAGACCAATTTCTTCTTTCCAAGACATGCCTTTAAAACATTCAACATATATATGTGCAGTGTCCATATATATATATTTTTACTCCATTCAATGCTACAAGCAGCAGACTTCAAGACCAGACCTTGATTATTTTTGTCTGATATTTAGCATAATGAATATGAAATATAGCCAGGAGAGCTTAAAGGCTTGAAAACCTTGCTCCAAAATGCTGCTGTCTGAAGAATATTTTACATTTACACCATAGAAGAAGCTTTAATTGGCCACACCGGAGGGTATGAATATGATTCATTTTCACAAGGTCTGAGCTTGAGCATTGGTTTTCAAGTCACGTTCTCTAACAGCTGTGAAGAAATGTTGGTTAAAAAGAGATGGTGAGGAAATCAGGATCCAATCCCGTGGATGTTTCTCAATACAAGTTCTTGTTTGGTTCTTTCTACACGCACAAACCCATCTTCCAGTTTCAGTTCTGAGGAACGCAAGAATTCGAAACTGGGATTTGGCTTGACTTGACTCGTCTCGTCTCATCTCATCTCGAACTGAATTGACCTGACTGCTGGAATCGACGCAAATATGCCATCTGTTTGGGATTGCGTGATTTTTTTTTTCCTTTAAGGTACTGTGCCCAAGCGCAGAGCAGTAGTGCTACGAGTTCTGAGGATTTGGATGGACGAACAATATTTACATAAATACCTAGTAATTTCTACACGCATGGGTCATTCTAGAATTCGGGGTACATTTTGCGTCTGAGATAAACCTTTTGTTATTTTCCACAAAAGAAATCTTTATTGAATCAGTTTTGAACAATAATGCAAACCATGACAAACTTTCACCAATAGCGATGCTTGATGCACATTTTAGACCCAATTTATCCATAAAACATCAGCTAAATGACTCCCACCCCCACACATTACTGGCTGTCTTTGACTCCTGATTCATCCATTCAACTCCAATAAACAGGAAGTGATTCAGTCTAAACAAACAATCTGTTTTTTGGGGGCTTATTCTATTCACAGTTATAAAAATCAACTGCAACAGTCTATTTTCTGTATCGTGAAATTTCAGTCACAAAAAAAAAAAATTTTTTTTATATTTTTTAATCTGTCCCAATGTTCTTGTCAACTCTGTTATAAAACTACATAAAATCCACAAAAGACTTAATAATATGCATGACACCTGCACCAAGTGATGTCACTTCCTCTGGCGGGAAACTTCAGAAAGGCAGTGAGGTGTGTCATGTTCGGTTTCTTTTCTCATTAATATGAACAAAATATTGAGGATTTTACACCAACAGAAAGATTAATTATTTGTCAAATCTGTTATTGTGATATTGAAGTGACTCTCACTTATTTAAAAAAAAAGATTAAAATCCATAAAATTCTGTTTTTATACATGCCGTGTGGTAGCTAGTCTGAAGTCAGCATGTGGAGTTAAGACACAAACTGGTGGAAAACGTCAACTCTGTTAATGGACTGCGCAGTTTAATGATAAGAGTCGACACTTGAAATGTACCCGCGATTATAGAATGAGCCAAACACACTTGCAAACAGATCATTCATATTATTTCTGACCAACAGACGAGTTTTATGAGAGCGTTTCAGCCCAACACACCCCTTATCCAGCTTTTTTTGCTTATGTGAAGTATAAAACTAAACCAAATCTAGCAAACAAACCAAAAAAAAAGCATCAATATTGCAATAATGCAGACTCGACAGATTTTAAAGGGGGGGAGGGAGGTGTCAGGCCTTCACCTGGTAAGAAAATCAAACAATGCCAAAAAGGCACAACATGAAGAATTCTTCAGTTTACATCTCTAAAGTTTCTTTGTCGAACCCTATAGCAGGGATATTCCCTTTGAGAGTATTTAACAGTTATTCCACGAAATCGAGTCGTACATGAGCCGATAGCTGACGAGGCGTGTAGCACCGAGTTGGCTATAATCCGTGTACGATGAGATCGAGTGGAATAACTCTTTTATTCTCTCCACATTCACTGGATTTTGAAAAAGAGAGCTTTTTTTTTTGCAAATCTGATAAATAAAAGCTTTATACAAAATGTCTGACAAAATAATTTCTGCTTAGAATGTAAACAAACCGGTGAAATGACAGGAGCAATTTGTGAAAAATGTGAATTTTTTTTTTTAAAGATACGTTCTTACCATCAAATACCTTCATTCCATATTTATTGCCTTATTTTAGGGGGCTTAGTTTTCGAGTAGAGTTTTTATTTCATCCTTGGTTGGGTCAGCAACACACGCCGCCATTTTGTTTTTCTCTACTCACAGTATATGAGCTGATACACTATATTGCCAAAAGTATTCGCTCACCTGCCTTGACTCACATATGAGCTTAAGTGACATCCCATTCCTAATC
>JAPFFA010000010.1:37090395-37103938 GCA_026153275.1 Sciades herzbergii | reverse complement strand
CATCTTTTCTCTTTTCTTCTATTCTCTTCTCTTTTCTCTTCTCTCTTTGCATCTTTTCTCTTCCCTTATCTCTTCTCTTCTCATCTTTTCTCTTCTCTTCTCATCTTTTCTTTTCTTTTCTTTTCCCTTCTCTTCTCATCTCATCTTTTCTCTTTTCTTCTATTCTCTTCTCTTTTCTCTTCTCTCTTTGCATCTTTTCTCTTCCCTTATCTCTTCTCATCTTTTCTTTTCTCTTCTCTTCTCTTCTATTCTCTTTTCTTTTCTCTTCTCTCTTCTCATCTTTCCTCTTCTATTTTCTCTCTTCTTTTCTCTTCTCTTTTTTCTCCTCTCCTCTCTTCTCTTCTCTTCTCTTCTCTTCTCCTCTCTTCTCTTCTCTTCTCCTCTCCTGTTTGGATCAGGTCTTTCAGATGATGGAAGTTCACATGTTCATGACACTTCATGTTGTTTATGCTTTGCACCTTGGAGTTTAAACACATTGACCTCCTTTATTCCTCTATAAACTCCTGTAATCACCTTCACTCCCTTCATCTCCAGTCACCACTGGGACCGTGTACAACCATCCTCATCACAGTGAACACTTCCTTCCTTCCCTCCTTCCTTCCTTCTTACTTGTTTTCTTGCCTTGTTCTCTTTTCATTACATTTCATCATGATAGCGACTCGACCATCGCGACTGGATTACTGTAATGCTCTGTTCATTGGTCTCCCAGCCAAGTCCATTGCTCAGCTTCAGTATATTCAGAACCCTGCAGTCAGAGTCCTGACCCACACTAAACACTCGGCACACATCGCCCCCATCCTCCAGAACCTCCAGAACCTCCACTGGCCCCCGTTCTATATCTCCCTGTCTACAATCCTCCATATCTAATGGAATTACTTCAGCCCTACTCTCCCATTCACCCTCTCAGAGCTTCATCTTCCGGTCTGTTATCCATCCCCAAGTTTAAACTATCCACCATGGGTTCCAGGGCATTTGGGGTCACAGCCCCCAAGTTGTGGAATTCTCTCCAAATCCAAGACTCATCTCGAATCTTCTCTCTCTGCTCTCACTCCTCTCCTGATCACTAACTGCTCGTTCTTTCTCAATGCTTTGAGCTCGTCTGCTGTCTTTGTGTTTAGGGCGATTGTGTTGTGTTCCTTTTCTGTGTCTCTTATCTGTTACGTCTTCATTTGGTTGATTTGCTTCTCTTTCTGGAGTGTAATTACTCTGTAGAGGGTCCTTGGGTTGGTGAAAGGCGCAATATAAATTAAACTTGTTGTTGTTGTTCTTCTTCTTCTTCTTTCTTTCTTTTCATTAGCCCAGTACGGCATGCAAATGGTGCTGTAGTGTGTCAGAGTCCCTGTGTGTGTGTGTGTGTGTGTGTGTGTGTGTGTGTGTGTGTGTGTGTGTGTGTGTGTGTGTGTGTGTGTGTGTGTAAATAATTCAGCCTCAGAAATAAAAAGAGAGCTGCTACTTCTATGATTGCACCACAACTCGTACCGCTGAAGCGTGACACTGTAAAACATTCATATTACATCCGTCACTGACGAAGCGCGTCGACTTACGTTTGCTAATTTACTTTGGCACTGAAGTTCTGGCGTCCACATAGCTAACACGGAAGCTAAGGGAAGTTTATGGACATGAGATTAAAAATAAATATAAAACTCATATGTGAGCTGTATTATCAACAGAAACACTTCTGGCATTCGGTTAAGCCACACCCACTAGCTGTTCCGAGGAAGAATGAGATTCGGTTTCAAGATGGAGCTACGACTGGTTTAACTTCTGCAACAAATTTATCTCCCTTTTTTTATATATATCAGTGTGTCATACAGTGTCAGGAACACATCAGTAACAAGAGCGTGTGATGGTTTAGACAGATGCGTTTGTGCCTCCTGAGTAGTGGAACAGAAAAGCATCACAAACCTCCTACCACCCCCCCATACCCAGCAATCTGTCCCTGTGTCTGAAATCGCTCCCTACTCACTATATAGGGCACTATATGGTGAGGACGCCATTTTGTAGTGCTGTCTGAAATGATAGTGACGATTATTACACCCTATATAGTGCACTCAAAGTATCCCACAATGCGTCACGAAAAGTAGTGTACAACAATGGTCACTAACCAAAGCAATATATCCCATCATGCATTGCGGTCGCACTGAAAGAAATCAAATTAAAAGTCTCAAATGTGATATATATATATACACAGATATAAATATATACAGTGAGCTCATTTTACCAATGAGCTCACTGTATAGTCCTCTATATAGTAATTCCCTATATAGGGAGTAGGGAGTAGTGAACAAGTGAGTGATTTCAGACACAGGGTTTGACTAAGAAACCAGTATAGCAAAATTAGCTGTGCTTTCTGTGTGGGAGGGACATACTGTCTCTTTCCCTTGTCATTCATAGTAACACCAGCCAATCACAGGTATCTGTGAGCTCATGTATGTAGAAGAGGGTAGATAGCGTTTTCCTCTGAGTGTGTTATGCTGCTAAATTTTATGCTATAAGGCTAAAATTCGAGGTTACATGGAAGCTTCAACTATTTGTTAACTATATTAGCCTCATAATCTAAGGACACTCTCCAAAACCAGGTCCAGTCCAAGCTGTACTTTCCTGTACAGTGTCCATATTTGTAAAGATATACTGTGTTCATGTTTCCAGATGAAATATACTTACAAATGAGGTACTCTTGGTGGTACCACCACATCAACATGGAGGAGTAGAGTCCTGATGTTTCCTGACATTTTCATCAAAAGAAACGGATCTCAGGCTGATATGTTGACTGGGACAGATTTGTGACCTGAGATATAATGCAGTAATATTACACTAAGCACAATAAACCAGTCAAGAACCACTTTTTACATGATGGTGACCTCTGGAACAACTAAAGCCTTCTAGTGATTTTAAGTAAGTATTCACAGGTCTTATCGATATCTACAGTCTCTATCAGAGATGGTATAAGTACAGACAGGCTACTGTGTGGGAATATGAACAGCAGAGCACATAAAGTCCTGCCTCTTAGGAGAAAGAATCAATCACCTGTTGGTAAAGATGTTCATGAAAAATCCTGGCATATCAGATTCTTAGATTAATGGGCACAGTGCCCCATGCAGTGCCCCTTGCTGCAGAACTAAAAGTCCAGAGGGTGGAGTCAGATCTAATCAAACTCCTCCTACTTGAGCAAAGTTGAACTAAAAGTCCAGGAGTAGAGATAACTCGGTGTGTTTCAGGCTGGAGAAGTGTATTTGTTCTTCTGTGTTGGAGCATGTATCATGGGTTAGGGCTTCAGTTTAAAGGACGTACTGGACCAAGTCCAGCTCCACCCTCTGGACTCTTGGCTCTGCATCTTCAATGTGTAATGAAAGATCACATGTCATTTAAACCATTTTGTCTGATTGTAACAGCTACTTATTTCAAATCCATGTTTCAAACATCATCTTGTTTGATTATATTGGTAGTATGGACCAGCCATGTTGTCAGGATGCCAGACGGTCGATTCCCCAAACAGTTGTTGTATGGAGAGCTGTGCCAAGGCAAGTGCTCATCTCGGGGGCAGAAGAAATGCTTCAAGGACAATCTCAAAGTGTCCCTCAAGCCCCTAGAAATCGATCTGAACTCCTGGGAGTCACTTGCTCAGGATTGTCCAGCATGGCGAGCAAAGCTCACCAATGTTTCACATGCAGCAGAGATGAAACCCATCACCAAGGCCTAGAAAAAACTAGCTGCATGGAAGGCTTAAATTATCACCTCCCCACTACAGCACCTGCCCACATGTGCCCGACATGTGGACATACCTTCAAAGCCTAGATTGGCCTCATCAGTTACCTCTGGACCCACAGCCACCACCCACCAAATTGAAGTCATGGTCTTCTTAGACCCTGAAGGACGAACATCATCATCTGGTAATATTGGTAATAAGTCATTTCTAATTTAAATAGATTGGAACATGGTTTTGGCAAACATGAACAAACTTTTTCATAAGATCTCCTGCTACATAACACAGCTGCAGCTGACTTGTAACTAGCTGCCAATATTTTTGGTGTTATAATGTAACGTACATGCTCCATATGTCTGGCCATGCCCACTTCTTTTGGTTCAAGCCAGCATCGCTGACGCAACACCCTGCCTACACACGCTAGTTTGGCTTACACCCCTCCAAAGCCAGTGATGTGTTGTGCAAATGGACAGCTGTGTCATGACTAGGACTCGAACCTCCCATGCTGCCCCATGTCCTCTGCTTCAGATTTGAATAATGAATGAATGTCATTTGGTGCTAAAACATTATTGATTTACTCCAGTTGTGGTAAATAAATGTTTCATGCTCATGTGTGGCATCTCAAAGTGCAGAATGCTCATCAGGACTGAGAAAAGAGTAAACAGTACAGTGTATATATTATGCATATTAAACACACCAATGAAGTGTAGAGATTAGTGATGATATGAACGTGATAAACTAAAGGACTTGCTAAGATAAACATGGTTTCATCAAAAATGTAATGTAAACAATTTTCCCATTATCTCCAATAGAATAGATCAGTTTGTTTCTGTGGTCTTGCTCTGGAATAAGAAGTCGGCAGAAAATTGGGAAACAATGTCGGTCAGTGATTGTTCATTAGGAACAATGGTGATTTGTGATTTTTTAACTGAGAATCATAGTGTTCAGTGGTTGGTTGTTGAGAACATTGGTGATTAGTGATTGATTGTTTAGAACAATAGTAGTCAGTGACTGACTGTTGAGAGCATTTGTGATTAGTTGTTGAAAATAATAGCGATTAGTGATCTGTTGTTGAGAACAATGGTGATCAGTGGTTGGTTGCTGAGAACAATAGTGGTTAGTGATTGGTTGTTAAGAATGATTGTGATTGATGATTAGTTGTTGAGAACAATAGTGATTGGCAATTGGTTGTTGAGAACAATGGTGATTAGTGATTAGTTATTTGGTAACATTTGTGATCAGTGATTGGTTGTCAATAACATTGTTGATTAGTGATTAGTTGTTGAGAACAATAGTGATTAGTGATTAGTTGTTGAGAACAATAGTGATTAGTGATTGGTTGTTGAGAACATTGGTGATCAATATTTGGCTGTTGAGAACAATAGTGATCAGCGATTGGTTTTTGAGAACAATAGTGATCAGTGATTGGTTGTTGAGTACAATCAGTACATGATCAGTAAATGATCACCAGCTTTACACAGTGCTGGTGAATTGAGGCAACCTGCTTTCTCAACTTGTAAAATCAGCAGCTGTGAAGTAAGCTGGAGACGTGTATCATGTATAGGACAGTCACTAACTTCTGCTCAGATTGTCATTGGATATGTCTGATGACTAGTCACTAGACTCTTTATTTTTCTTAAATAAAGTCACCAAATTTAGCAACAAGGCCGCAAGGCTGGGAACACTGACTTCCATTACTTGCTAGCTACATTAGCCATGTAGCTTTAGTACAAAACTAATCAAGCAAACCTTAGACACCAGTCATGTCTTGGCTGATTGACTGCACTTGTGCTGACAGTAACAACTTGATGCGTTTGGTTTTTGACTAAACCGTTCCTTTGCTATTGTCCAGAGACGATGGCTCCAGACAGGAATTCTCTTTTTCTGTCTCTTTGTCATTTCTATTTGCACATCCCTGATGTTAGTCTTCATGATGAGACTTTGCAACCTCCAGTGTGTGTGCTGGCTCTCTGTGGTTTCTCTCTTGTATGTTTGAAGACACTTCACACTTTTTAGCTCACTCTGAAATCAGATCTGTTCACACATGGACTCTACTGCATTGTGGACTTGATCAAGCACCTTTTGAACATGGGTATTTGTATATATGTGTGTGTTGAGTTTTTCTGTTTGCCGTGCATGCCCCTGCAAGAGTGAAACCTGATCTCCCAGAAGCCTTTGGGTGATGCTGTCAGGGCTTTGATTGGCAGGTCCAGGCAACAGGAGAGAAGTGCAGGATTAACGGAGACCAAGCATAAACAAAGCCTGAGGTCTGTAGAGAGCCAAGCCCATTCACAGACAATACACCCACACACACACACACACACACACACACACACACACACACACAGAGTCACTTTTGATATTACAATTCTAGTACCAGCAGCAGGTTCTGGAATAGTCCAGAGTCACCAAGACAACATATTGGAGTTGGATTAATATTATTTGATCATTGTTACCTATTACACATCATAAATGATTAATTAAATGAGCAAAATCCAGTCAGAAAGAAACTTAGTTTCTATGTAAATGATTGCGCCTCAAGGAACGAGTGAACTTGTTCCCTCAAAGGTACAACATCCATGTTTAAGGCAAGACAAGGTCACTTTTATAAAAGCAAAATCAAAGGCATACACTATATGACCAAACATATACAGACATCCCATTCAAAACGCATGGGAATTAATATTGATCTTTCCCCCATTGTGGTTATCATAAGCTCCACTCATCTTGGAAGGTTTCCCACTAGATTTTCTGGCGTGGCTGTGGAGATTCATGTTCATTCAGCTACAAGAGCATTAGTCAGATCAGACACTGACGTTGAGTGAAGAGGCCTGGGGTGCAATCAGTGTTCCACTTCATCCCAAAGGTGTTCAATGGGGTTGAGGTCTGGGTTCTGTGCAGAACACTCGAGTTATTCTACTCCATCCTTGGCATACCACACTGGAACAGGTTAGGGCTTCTTAGTTCCAGTGAAGGAACTAATGCTACAGCTACATAATTATTTCCTGACAACATTTTGGTAACAGTTTGGAGAAGAACCGCATATGGGTGTGATGGTCAGGTGTCCATATACAGGACTTTTGACCACAGAGTGTATTAGATATAGAAAGTAATAAAAAGAAATTCAAAGTGTAAGGAAGACAGTGCTTACATATTTGACTTCCTGTTTTAAGTCAAGGCTTAAAGTGTTAAGTCAAGTTGGGGCTGATCAGATCTTGGTGTTCTTCAAGTAGATGAAAGATGTACTTTTGTCTTATTTGGTCCCTGGGACTATTATTACTGTCATGGCGGCTGTTCTTATATCATTAACTCTAACTGAATTTATTTGACTGTAAAATGACTAAACACCATCAGTTGGCCTAGTGGTTAGTGTGTCCGCCTTTCGATTGGGAGGTCACGAGTTCTACTTGTGGTCGGGTCATACCAAAAACCATCATAAAAATGATACCTACTGTCATCTGGCAAGGCACGATGCAATACAGATGTGAGTGGGGAGTCAAACTCTTGTGGTTATCAGAGGACCCGCCCCCCACTGTAACCCTAGCTATGTAATAGGTGAGAGGCTGAGGGCTACATAAACGGATATAATGGTACTAGACCATAGTCTGCTTTAACTGGCAAGGATTCTCCGTTTAGTCATTTTGTTGAAAGTCCTTCCCACGCCGTGCGGGAAGGACTTTCAACAAAATGACTAAACGGAGAATCCTTGCCAGTTAAAGCGGACTATGGTCTAGTCCCCCAATGCAAACTTGGTGCTAGTTCTGAGCTGGTGCTTGTGATGGTTCAGATTTAGTTCAACTTGCAAACCTTCTAAGAACTGGTTTGCTTTTCTACAAGCTAGAGAGCCACCATAGAACCGCGTCGTTACATCACTGTATACATCTATAAACATCTCCAGTTTCTCAGCAATGCTAGCAACACTTGTGATGCTAGCCAAGCACAACAACAACAATGGCAGACAGAGACTACATTGTCTCTTTTCATCTTCTTCTTTGGAATAGTCAGACTAGACGCAACATTCGCTCTATTTTTTGTGGTCATAAAGTTTTAGTTGCTCTTGTTGGTCATGATAATACTACCCCCAGCCCCTAACGTAAGCGGTTCCTAGTTCTAGACCAGCAAAGTGTTGGTGCCGCTTTTGAACCAGTTTTCCATTGGCTGTCAAAACGCAAAGAACTTGTTAGAGATTAGGCACCAGCTCCGAACCGGCCCTCGGACTGCCTTGGTGGAAAAGAAGTCTCACAGATTCATCAGATCTAATCTCGATCTCGATCAAATGGGTATCAATCCGCTCTTATCGTTAATCTTATCGTAACAGGCCGCTTTGAACAAACTGGACATGAAGGACTAAAACAACAAACGCAGCACTTTAACTATGTTTACATTTAATTAGAGTGTTTATGTAGATTTGCTCCAATCACAAACACTTCAAGAATTATCGAAGTGATAAGTGGAGAAACCGAAAAATACTTGAACACTGGGTGACCTGAAAAACACATAGACGGATCCAGTCAATTTATCCTCAGTGGCTAATTAAATGGGTGGGTGAAACAACAGTGTCCTCCCCCCATGCTCCTCTCTATCCCTCTATCTCTTCACCTCTCCCTCCCCCATGCTCCTCTTTCGCTCCCTGCTTTTGTCAACTTTAAAGTGGTCGACAGAGTGTTCATAATATGTTGCTCTCTGTTCTTTTTTCTTAGCCCCCCTGCTCTGTCCTTCGTCTCTCATCTTCCTTAAGTGGGCAGGATGGGGTCCTTTCGGGGCGTCACCCGCCCCTGGTCCCGTCGCTCTTTCATGCTTTCTCTCCCTCTCTCCCTTCGTTCTTTATCCTCTTTCATGCTCCGTGGCTCCAGTCCCACCCTTTCAATTTGGGCTCACCGCAGTGCCACTTTCAGGGCGACTGGACTGGAACTGTTGCTATCTTTGTGATCTTCCCTAGTGTCTGTGTAGTGTGTGAAGTAGTGTGTAGCTTGAGTTAGTGTGTGTGACAGGTTCCCGCTGCACCTTGTCCACTTCAGAATTTTTCTAAAAGTGCTGAACATGTCATTATCAGTCCACTATAATTCTGACCTCAGTCAAAGTTCTCCACATCTTTGAACTGACGTTTTAACACAATGGCTTGTCCTTCTGACTTAAAAGTGCACTTGGACTCTCTCATGCTTCACCGGCCAAGCACCCTCTCCTGTGCCCTTCTGCCAAAACAAAGAAAATCCCAAATTCCCAATTGTGGAAGTCAGCCAGTGGGCGATCAGAAGCGTCTGGATATCTTCTCAGGGTGGAGGGCTTGAGAAGGTACGCTTGCTCACACTTTGAGGAAGGCCAGGTGGTAACGGGACGCAACCCGTGGACCTGGGGAGCACCAGGCCGCTTCCCACCAGCACCCAGCTGCCCCAGGAAAGTCACGCCATCTCTCTGGAAGAGATTTAGGTGACTGGCTTTGCATACACCAGCGAGTCTGACATCCCAGTGAGTACAGACATGCTTAAAGTCACAGTTTGCCATTTTTAATGACTATACAGGGCATTTCTAGCATTGTAATAAAGCTTAAAAATTGTGATGTGTAAGATCTCAGTGCAACAGATCTGCTAGATCTGGAGTTTTGTCTTCATTTCAGGTCTCTGCTTACATTTTTCTGGCCCAGAAACACCCTTAGCTGTGCTCTTTTTTAAAAGGCAACTCAGGTGTCAGACATAGTTTCGATACAAGGACTGGGGTTGGTTGAGTAGGAGGGAAAAACTCAGTTTTTACTACGATTGCAGTTCAGCCCTCAGCCAGCAGAGGGTGCTAAATATCACATATGCACCCTTTAAAAAAAAACATAAAATTATTGAAGAGCACTTGTTAGCCAAAGTGAATTTGTTTAATGCATCTTATGAGGCTCTACAAAGATGTCTGATGTCATCCTACATATGAAGAGTTTGGTTCCAAAATGCAATAAACGCCAAATTTGAAAAACTGAAATTCCTGCCACCAAACTATCAGCAATTATCATATCTTATTCATACCATATTCAGTTTTCGCCAAAACACGATATCTGCCATTGATTTACACACTGCATTACGGCCTTTCATTCCAAAATTCAACAAGCGCCATCACCGATTTTTCTCAAAACCAGACAGATCCATTTGGCCAATCAGAGGCCGCCATTGGCATGAAGTCTTCTAAGATGGCTGCGCCCATGAAGTAGGAAATCGCTTCAGCACTTCTTGCATTTATTGGACAATTTCACGCTGAATTATGAATAAATTCGATAAAATAATCTAAAAAAATAAAATAATCTATAAAATAAAATAATCTGTCATGAAAGAGCACAGTTCAATGCACTTTAAACAGAAATGGATATGCAGCATTTTGGGGAAAATGCCGTGGCGTGGATATGTAGCGACTTGACAAAAAAATAATTATTTGGTTCAGTTAAAAGCTGTTAATTAGTTCTGGATTTCATTTTTGAAATGTATTATCATTAAGGAGTTAGTCAATAACTTTTAAAACAGGATACAGTGGTTTACCTTTTATCACTTCCCTTAATCAGAAAAAGTGATTTTTCTCGAAACAGTGGAATTGGATATATAGCATTTCGGAACCAAACTCTTCATATTAAAGTGGATACTTGTTTCCATGTCTTGACAACATTCCATTTGAAACACAAATGACATTTTTGAAAAGCTTTACTTCTCTTCTTTCTACAACAGCTGACAAAAAACATCCAGTGAGCATCAGTTCTGCATTCAGAAACAGTTTCTTGATAAGTCAGGACAGAGCAGGATGGCCAGACTGGTTCAAGTTAACAGGAACCCAAATAACCACTCTGTGCAACCAAGGTGAACAGAAAAGCATCTCATAACACATCGAAGACCATATCAGCTTCCACTCCTGCCAGCCAAGAACAGGATTCTGAGGATACATTGAGTACGGGATCAGAACCGAAACTGTTCCTTCGATCCGATAAAGGTGGTAGGTGAGTATATAGTGTGACTAATGTCAAGAGCCACGTACCTAAAGCTCAATATGGACCATGTCAATCATTAACCAACATCAGGATGTATTTAGGAGATGGATTAAGTTTATGTGGCTCAATAATGGTGCTTTGTATTGTCGAACAAAAAATGGACATATTTAGGAGACAAGTGAAGACCAATGGACCAAAAACAGCATCTTTGCCCAAACCTGATGACAGATCAGTTGGTCAGTTGGTGCTCGCTGGGTAATATTCTGGGGGAACAGACGGAGATTTGTCACAGTACAAGTCGCATATGTTAAGGATTGTCTCCTCCAGCGTCGGATTCACACCATACAGGAAAAGCAAAGAGTTTGAAAATTATCTTTATACGATAATAATAATAATAATAATAAGAGGAAGAAGAAGAAGAGGAAGAAGAAATGTACGGAATTCAGACTAAGGGCCCATATATTAATTAGCGGTGTGTGTGTATGTGTGTGTATGTGTGTGTGTGTGTGTGTGTGTGTGTGTGTATCTAACTGCTTTAGCAGTCAGGGGTAGAGAGCAGCAGCATGGGGTGAGTCCCAATAACATTTCTGTAATAGCGTCAGCGCTAAGCAGAAAATAGGCTTAGCATTCGGCTAGCAGAGGCAACAAAGAGAACAAGCATCCCAGCTCAGGCTGATTACAGTCTCTCTGTCTGTCTCTCTCTGGATCTTGCTTTCTTTTCCAACGGTGTCTGTCTGCTGCTGTCTGTCTCTCAGTGTTTGTTCGTCTCCTTCTGCCTGTCGGTGGATAACGGGATCGATATCACAGAGCGAAGGCCAGGCGCTGGTTATAAAGCTACAATAACAGTCACATTCATGAATACATTCTTTTATTGTGTTCTCGGTCTTTCTGTCACTGCATCACTTTCTTTTTCACACACACACACACACACACACACAGCTAAGATGATTTCACGCTGCCGATCTACTCTCTGACAACACACACTCTTTAATTAGTGAGATGTGCACAAAAGAAACACATGCTAGTGTGTTTCTATCACACACGCGCGCACACACACACACATACACACACACACTGGCCTATGCTAATGAAAAAAAACAGCTATATGCATTAATTTTAAATCACAGTGCTCTTGAATTCTGGATTGTGATTGGTCAGGAGAGAAGAGAAGGTGTTGATTAATTTTCTAGAACAGCACCTCTGACAGTAGTGCAGCTGCAAACCACAGGTTTATGTAGTAAACAGATTTGTGACTTCAAGAGAGAAAAACAGATAAGATAATATTCCTTTATTGATCTCCATGAGGGAAAATTCAGGTGTCACAGCAGCTCAAGTACAGAGTAACATATAAATAAATATAGGTTAGGTTTAAAAAATAAAATAGAGACAGATAAAATAAATAGAATATAATAGATTATTATCCATACAGGACACTTTTTCCACGGAATAAAAACGTCTTCTATTCCCTTCTAGCAGGTTTCATTTTATTCATTTGGTTTGATAGCATGCAATATTGTTAGCATATCGCTTATCCTACATGTATCACGTCGCTCTACCCAGTGGAGAATGAGCATTGAATATGGTTTACGATATTGCATGGTTGTCAAGATAACATGATGTCACACGTCAAAGATGTAAAACTTTCGTGCTAGTGAGCGACTGTGACAATTTGTAAACAAACATAGCTGCCAGGTTTGCTTCGTTAAATATGGAAGATTTTGAGGGAATTTTGAAAGAGAAAGATGCGTTGAACACCTGAAAGGAATGTGTATACGTATAATAATAATAATAATAATAATAATAATAATAATAATAATAATGGCTGTTTTTTTTCCTGGTATATCAGATATATTCCATTCAGCTACTCGTATTTGACTCATTCAATATTATGCTAGCTGAATGGAATATAGTATCTGATATACCATGAAAAAAAAGCCAGCCAATATTATTTAATTATAATATAATATAGAATATACTAAAATATAATAGAATAGGGACAGAATGAAATAAGGACAATTGGTCACAAAAGACAGCAACAAACAACAAGAGTTCATAGTGGCACTATATCCACAACTGGTGTGCATAAACTAGTGGTGTAAAGGCGTATAAAGTGACAGATTAAAAAATATATATGCTATAGCATAAGTGAAAACAGGAAGAAACTCCTTTCCACAACTAAGCATGAATAAATATTATAGTATTTTATTTTGGAATAAGGAAAAAATTCATTGCTGGAAAATTGCTGTAGCATAACAGAATTTATATTTATGGGGAAAGTGAGAGGAAAAACGCACTTCAGGAGATAAATAGATAGATGGATGGATGAATGGATGGATGGATGGATGGATGGATGGATGGATGGATGGATGGATGGATGCTTTATTCATCCTGAAGGAAATTAAGACATCCAGTAGCTTAAATGACACACACAAATGTGCAAAAAAAAAACTCGCATAAGGCAGTTGTGAGGTGATCACAGGTTCTAAAGCAGTATGCACAGTGGAAGTGGTTCAGTAGGATGCTCTGATAGAACCAAATGTGTATCATGGCGGTAGTGCAAAAAGTGAATAGTGCAGGGATATACCAGGATGTGATATTATAAGAAAATGATGAGTTCTGGTGTGGAGAACGATGGAGCAAAGCATTGCAGTTGAATACAGTCAAGAGATAGGCACAATAAATAAATTTGTTCCTGTGTTGTTTAATGAATATACAGGATAATCAATTATACTGTATGTATGAGAGAATTAAGAAGTTGGCAAATAGCTCTTTGGCGGCCACAGGCGGTGAGAGTCGGTACTGCAGTGTAAGTAATAGATTAGATTAGATTAGATTAGATTAGATTAGATTAGATTAGATTAGATTAGATTAGATTAGATTAGATTAGATAA
>JAPFFA010000010.1:35904173-35915425 GCA_026153275.1 Sciades herzbergii | reverse complement strand
TTCCACAGGGTGTCGATAATGGTGGACACCGGTGAAAGTGATCACTATTATCGACACCTCACGACACGTGACTTCTCAAACGTGTTTAGATCCAAAATGGCGGCTGTCAAATGAAAGCGTCAGAAACAAAGAAGGTTTCGACAAGGTCATGAAAGATCAGTGAATTTTATCAGTAAAAACATGTCCATGATCTTTCCCTTATGCTTACCTGTGATGATCATGTCTGGATTTTCTGAAAAATTGCTGATCGTGCTAAAAAAAAAAAAAATTCCATCTCCGGTAATGAGCTGTGTCATCAGACGACAAGCTCAAAGGGTGAGGCGGGTCTTCCGGTTGATAGATTAACCAATAACTGTTGTAACTGAAACTCACCTTTTTTTTTTTTTTTTATTGGTAAATCTGAAAAGGTGTTGATAATTATGAACTGTTGATAATTGTAGCCACCACTTGGTGTAAGAGTTTTCTTCAGAATAGTGTAGAATGTTATAAGGTTGAAGTGTTTGTGCCGCATGGTCATCCTGCAGCCTCTGGTTTTCCAGCAGTGGACTTGGGTTTTGGTGTTGGAGAAGGTCTGTCATGTTTTTATACATCACAGAAATTGCTCCCCAGGGATGACGCACCAGTGGTATAGGGTAACTACGGCATTTCATTAGTCAAGGTGTAGTTAAGATTTATTTTCTATTTAATCAAATCACTCGAATGCTTTTGATACCAGGTTCATTAGTGATGCACAGATATGTCCCTCTCTGTAGCACTCCATTTGTTGGAGAACCTGCTGGAAACTATACCATGAGTTACAGTATGCTGTTGTATTGCGAGTCCCAAGCATCTTAGTTCTAAGATTGTAAGCAGTAGCTAAAAGTTCCAGCTTATCTCTTTGATGTCTAGGTTGCTGTACGTCACGTTTTTGTGTATCTCCAGTTGAACCAGTGATTGGATGATGCTGATATGTAGGGTGTTGGTTTTCAGAAACTGGACTTCGCCTTTAGACTAAGCCCACCCACAAGTCTTAAGTGTTCTCTTGTGTGTTGCAGGACTGAAGTGAACCCTAAGATTTAAGCGTGTCTAATTTTAAATCCGTTTTAGCGCCACACTGAACAGCCATTAAGCTCTAAAAATGTCAGGGTTAGCTCTCCAGACATTGACCTTTTTAAAATGGTATATTACACTACATGTATCCCACTCCGAAGGAGAACGGTATACTGGTTTACCTCTGTCCATCCAAAACATCCTTTTTCTCAGCAACCACAAATCATAGCCGCTTGGGATTTACAAAATTTTCATAACACTTTTCTCAGCAACTACAAATCACAACTGCTTGATATTTGGTACCGAGCTTCAGCTTGGGGTTCTGTACTGTGTATACCATTTTCAGGTCTGTTGCACATCAACTTCCTGTTTGCCGACTGAATGTATTTATGAAACCTAGGGTGGATTTTGATGCTGTTTCAAGAAGCGAAGTGACCGTTTACCAGGATGCTATTTGAAACCCCTGGGGAGAACACTGCTCTTTACTTGTTTCAGGGTTAATTATTTGTTGAAGTCAGCATTCATAAGTGTCCTATTCCTTTCATTCTGATAAGCGAGACTGGGGGGGGGATATGTAACTGAGCAGTAGCTCACAGTTGATCTTGTTCAATGTGCTTCAGATTTAATCCATGGTGGCCAGAAACGGTACATGTTCCCCTGCTATGAGCCAAAGTCAAGGGGTGGTCAACTGTTTAAATTTAAAAACGATATTATGAAAGAATGTGCATCACTTATGCATTATCCTTTTGACACCCCCCCGGTTAATCTTTCCATGTGATACTTCAGATTATACAATGAAGGAACATCTTTTTAAACACAGAACACTAAATGTTTTATTAGAAACTGAATTAGTTTTTATTCTCTACTTTTCAAGAGTATACCAACATTTGCACTTGATTGATGGTTCTCTGTGTATACAATCTACTCTGGGGGGAAAAAATGTTTGAGGATGTGAAAATGGAAACTGGTGTATCTCTTCTTTCCCCCTATGTTCCCCTGATCTGCCTATGAAAGGATCTCCGCAGCAAAACGCCTTCTACGCCTTGCGAAGCTGCCACCAGATTCTTCATGGCGACCGCGGTGAATTCTTCTCCCCTGACTATCTGTGTTCTAACCCCCCGCTCTGGTGCAACTGGACCATCCAGGTGCAGCCTGGGAAACGTGTTCAGGTCTACTTGGAGGACCTGACGCCAGAGCACATGTGCCATCTGAAGAAGGATCAGATCCACCTGGATGAGTCTCCGGTGTCAGCTGGAGAGAGCCTCATCCTGGAGCGCTGCTGGAGGAGCAGCTTGTACACGTCCTTCTCGAACACAGTGCGTGTGGTGCAGTTCATCCAGCCAAACCTGCACCCACCGTACCGGGGGTTTTACGGGGTGTATCAGGCTTTTGGCCGGCCAGAAACTCCAGGTGAGGATGTGGCCTTGGGCTATCATTTGTTGGGTTTTGAGGACAGTCTGGTGATCTGAGAGATGTGGGGTGGGAATCACTGAGGACGCAATTTTAAAGTGACCCTTCATGCCTGGGCTGTTGCAGTAATCATAAACTCAGAATTGTCCCAGTTGATCTTGGGACCCAGACTTTTAAATTTTTGGTTTTTATTGGCAGCAATGTTCTACCATCAAAAATGTCCTGAAAAATTGTGCACTTCCATTATGGCATTTATAACCAGAGATGGACAAAGTTCCCAACTTCATGACTGGAGTCAAAGTACAGATCCCACTGGTCAAATGTTACTCTGATACAAGTGAAAGTTGTCCAGTCAAATTTTTACTGAAGTACTTGCTTTTAAAAATACTTAAGTATTAAAAGTACATTTTTCTGTCAACACATTGTATTATTGCCACAATGCTTACAAAACCCAATGCCTCTGAAGTAACCGGCTGGATTTCCTGACTAGCTTGTAGAACCTGTAAACACCTTGTAGAATGTTGCAAAATATTTCGCAATATTTCTTCAGTTGACACCCATGCTTCCTCTATAAAAGACAGTATATAATTTGATTTTAAAAAGACCCCAAAGCAACTGGGTCTTTAAAATTCGCATTCAGACATTGATCTTTCAGGTAACGGTAGCCGAATTGGATGCGTCTCATTTACTTAACCATAACCTTATTCAAGATACACTACAAACATAGCGTTGCAACCGTACTGCTAACGTTATAGTAGTCTGTTTTAAGTTGGTGCTAACTTGCCACCAAGTAGAATCAAGAAGATGCTAGCTAGTTTTTCTCTTTGGCTTCTGGTTTAAAAAAAAAAATGCGTAGTAGCTCTTGTAATTATGCAAGGGCACAAAAGCTACAATGTTAACGTTACCAGAGATGAATGTGAATTCACAAAATGAACGCATGCTGTGCCATCATGGTGGTTTAATGTTAAGCTAGCTAGTCAGTGAAGCTCCACCTGACATGCTAGCAAACGCTTTTCAAACTAAATCATATTGCATAGCTAACATTACTAGAAAATAAATTTCTACTTTTATTTGGCAAGATTATGCTAAAACATTTCTGAAAGGACTTCAGGTAACTTGATGTTATTCGTGTTGGCGTAACTCCGTTTTTACATCCTAACTAGCTGTGTTGGCGTTAGCCGTGGACAAGGCAATGGCAACTTGACGGGAAAATCCATAGAAAGTCATTTGATTAACTAGACTGCACAGCTATTGCAACATTATTGCTAGCTCTAAAAGCTCAGACAACTTCATTGTAAGCTTTCTCTTGGAATAAAATATTTACATCCCTCAATATGCTTCCGCAGGTTGGGCGGCGAGTTTTTGTAGGCCGTGATGTAGTTCGCTTTAGGTAAACAAGGCAAACATTTAGAACAAAACGAATCTTTAATCCTTTCAGAAAATTGAAATATGGGTTCATGGGCCATGAGTGTGTGTGTTCATTCCTCAGAACTGCCTCCTTCCATTCTGCCATCAACTGATTGAGTTCAAATAATGCTGCTGAGAAACCATTGATTTAGACTCTGTACAGTCTATGGATATGACCCTAGTGATAGGCTGTCCCAGTGTCTGCTGCGGGGGGAAAAAAATAAAAAATAGGTACCCTATGGGTACATGTGGCTATTGCTTATAAAATGGTTTTCTGATCCCATGTCCATAGAGTAAATATCGCATATATACATGTTATCAGTTCTACTTGCCTCATCTCTTGCAAGCGTCACCGAGCAGCATCAGGGCTTGGAGTATTTTGTTTGCTGTGTTTCGTTCAAAATCCAGTGCTGTGAACTAATATTTTTTTCAAAATAGTAAGAAAGCAAGCACTTGTTCATGAATTGTCTGTCTTAGAAGCATTATTTAGTACTAATGAGCACATTTTGTTTCACAAGTGTAGTGTAAAGACATAAAATTAAAGCGAATAGCAGAATTTGATATCGGCTTCTCAATGTATCTGCCAAAAAGCTAAAAAAAAAAACTTTTTCCTTTGACCTTTCAGAAGGACCAAACAAAAGCTGTGATAATCAAAAGGTAAATTTTCTTCAAATAAACACCACTTACTCGATAGCGAATCAGTAGCCTTGGCGAACCACGTTGATCTTTTTATCTGCCGATTATCTTCCGATACTACAAATTTTGTAACGAGGTTTCTCTTATTTTGTTTCTGGTTCTGATTGGTTCTGAAGTTTATCAAGAAGTAGGAGGGGTAATCGAACTTGATCAGGATAAGTGCTGATTGCTTACGAAGTTTTGCTATTGTTACTCGTTCTTACAACACAATGACATGGTGGCTTTGCCACTCGTTCTTGTGTACCTTTGATAACGCGAGATCAACTGTTCGTATCGTGAAATCACGATTCACTGTTCTGTTGATTGTAATGCGTATGCACAGTGCGCTGCTGCTATTCATTCTTACAAAATGATAACGTAGTGGCTCTGCCTCTATGAGGCAGTAGCCACAAAAACCAATCATGTTTTAGAAAAGAAAAGGGGGGGAAAATCCACTTTCAAAGCTGCTTCATAGTATCGAGTAACGAGGACCTTGCTAGAAGTGTTGTGGAGCAAAAAGTACAATATTTGTCTTTCAAATGTAGTGAAGTTAGTCATAAGTTTCCAAAAAACTCATGTAAAGTACAGATACTTGGTGTACTTAAATACAGTATAGTACTCAAATATACTTTGTTACTGTCCACCTCTGGTTGTAACATGTCCTGATCATGAATGCTATGACGTTTTTGGGAAGTGTTTGAATTGTGGATATTGTTTTGGTGGCACTGATGCAACTCGTTGTGGTGGGACAATCAGGTTTGTTCATGTCGGACTGGGGGTAGATGGGCAAGGTGTTTTTAAAGCTAATTGAAGACTGAATGAAATGTAGAGTTTAATCCAATCCAAATCTCATATCCGTGACACTCAATTACACACCTCTGTTCCTTCAAGATCTAAGTGAGGATGAGTCCAAGGAAGAACAAGTTGAAATAGAAGCCAAAGATGCAGTGACAAAGATCCCTACCCAGCAGAGCTTCTCGAATGAACGTGATGAAGCTCATGAGCATATGGGAGTCAATGACAGCCTCAACCCTGAAGTGAACGAAGTTCTTACAGACACTACAGGATCTTTCAGAGAGATCCGGAAGGTCAGAGGTGGAACCAAGAACCAGGAAGTACCCTTTCATGGTGCTTTATTTCAGGATGAGGAAGAGGATGATGTAGTTGAGTTGGTTTCAGTGCCAACAGGAATACCAAACTGGATAACTGTTGACAAGGACACCTTGATGTCTGATGATGATGGACCACATGGCCCATACACCGTGGCTCCCACTTACACCACACGCTCCATCTCTACAGCCACTGGTACCGTGGTGAAAGAGTCTTCCAAAAAAAGAGCACCAAAAAGAAAACCAGTTCTCTCAGAGTCGTCTACCAAAACGACTACCGTGAACAAAAACGCCAGTCAAGTGGCTACTTGGACTCCTGATGATCCAGCTGAGGCCAAGATGGCGGAGTTTTCAACTTCATTGGTCGACGATGCGGTTTCCATGGAGGGGTTGAAGACTGATGGTGCTGCTTCTGAAAACCATGTTGGTGGGGGTCTTTCAGAGAACGGGCCAGATTCAAAAAAGATGGAGCAATATGATGGAATCAAAGGTACTGTATGACTTTTACTGGTAACTTGATAAGCCCAGTGGTTCTTTTTAAAGGAATGCAGAAAAGTTGTTGCATTTTGTTGTATGTTCTCACAACTGGGGGGACGCTCATGTCTTTCACCAAAAGAACATTTTCTTCATTTTGTAAATTAATTTTAGAAAGTGGTGGTGGGGTTTGCTGTTTTGGGGGGAATTGTGCTTCTAAAGTAAGCTAAAGCATCACAGTGCTTGCTTTGATGAATCTATGGTGATGAATACAAATCATGAGAATTATAATAAGGCCAATAGAAGTTGAGTAAGAAGTAGTTTCCTTATGTTTGACTTTACAATTCAATCTGAATGACTAACTCGTAAATTATCCTTGAAGTAATTTTTACTGCCTTTTTTTATGCCTTGCTGGATTTAAAACGTGAAATGCATATATAAAGTGCTAAAAGTTTCTACAAACAGGAATTTCTTCCGGTTGTAAGATGTATTGCAAAATTTGGGAGCAGGGGGTGTTTATGAAGTGGATAATGGACCAAATGATAAAACGTACTGCAGATGGGACAAATCAGAAATGCGTGTGCAGTACAGTGAATTTGTTTCTCCATGCAATGGATGAGACAAAGATGGCTGAATGTTTTTGACTAGTTTCTGACATGAGCCATTCTCAGAAAATGTGACATGTAACAGTAAAGACATCTACAATTTCTGTATACATTTGTTACAATCCCTGTAAATGTATTAATGGACCAAAAAAAGCATATTTCATGAATTCACAAAGCAAGAGATCATTATGAAAAAATAATGCCCAGTTGTCTTTAGCTTTACCCATAATGTCTTTACCGTTACCCTGTAGAGTAATAGTAAAGACATCTCATGGCATTTTTGTGGGTCACTGAGTGCAGGGGAAAAAAAAACCCCAACAAATTATGCATTTATTATCCCATCCTAACTTCTTACTTGCCTAACTAAACTTTTTCAACATGCAGCATCATTGTTTACCATTCGGGCGTAACAGCAAAGACGGTTAATTTCCCTGACATCTCAATTTCATGTTTACCTGGTCAGCATCCTGGATTCCAATATTCATGCACCAGTGAATTTTTTTCAAAATGGCTGCTCAACATCCTGGTCCTTCCTCATGTAGCTGCACTGCCCTCTATTGTCAAAGCCCTCAGTTACAGCATGAATTTACCATTTGGGTAATGGTAAAGACTTCAAAGTACACATTCTTGCATGCATTTTGGGCTATACACCAAAAACTGCTGAAGCAAAGATCATGATGCTTTCCACAATAAAAAGTAAAGGTACAGAGATAATATTTCAGAAAGCAAAAAAATTAAACACAGGAATTTTCATTCAGATTTCACTAATCCTCATTTAGACACATGGTGTTAATGACTTTTTTTTTTTTAAACTGCTCTGTTAAATTGTTTCTTAAAATAAATGTATAATGGAGGGCCACGATTAATGGTGTAAGAGAACACAAACTTCATGTTTAATTAAAACTGAATTTGTCACATTTTTGGAGAATGGCCCACATCTTGGTTCATGTGGTTTTTAAATGTGAAATGTTTTTCCTGGAAGTTTTACTAAGACCAAGCAACCCTACTCATTCTCACAGCCTTCTTGAAATCCTCCACCTTCTTTAGTCTTTGTTTTCCTCCACAGTGAAATCTCTTCCAGTCCAAACCTTCAGACTTGCAACTGAACCTCCACATGTTCCACTGGGTGAGTGTTGCATCGCAGGATCTTCTGTGGTCCTGTTTTAGTGCATGTGCTGATTCACTCGTTCCATTTCTGGGTGAAGGTCAAGAGATGTCATTGGTACAACCACGTTTTGTGCCTCTATTGTGTATCTTTCACTTGGGGAGGTGCATGTGCTCTGCCTTTCCTTTGCTTGTAGAGTGAAGCTTTTGAAGGTACATGGGTGCAAGTGTGTCTGGCACCCTGTTTTATTTTAGTGCAAATCTTGTGACTTGGGCATTGAGTCAGTTCAGAAACCTAAAGTTTTTGTACATTTCTCAGCAAAAAGTAAATCTTGCAGAAAAATCTAAGTAAAGAAAGCAGTATATTACACAACAGACCCAGATCACTGCTACACTACATTACAGGCATTTGGTAGATGCTCTTATCCAGAGCAATGTACTGTACAATGTACCCAGAGCAGTTGGGGGTTAGATGTCCTGCTCAAGGGCACTTTAGCCATTCCTGCTGGACCAGGGAATCGAACCAGTGACCTTTTGGTCCTAAAGCTGCTTCTGTAATCATGAGGCTTCCCAGGCCAAATGGTTGTCCCGTTAGGTCATGGCTTCCCAGCCTTTTCACTGCTGGGTTTGGCATCCAAACAGAGTTTCCAAAAGAACTGAGTCAGATTCTCCAAAATGCACAAACTTGCCAACCAATTTCCTTCCAATGAAACCACGCAAACTGAGCTAAAGACTACTGATGGTCTCTTTGTTGTCTCAAAGGGTTATCATACCAAATATGGACTACATCCAGAAACATTATAGCCCCACTCCGAAGGGGAGGAGGGGTATACTGGTTTACCTCCATCTGTTTGACCGAAACAGCCTTTTTCACAGCAACCGCAAATCCTAGCCATTTGGTACCAAGCTTCTGCTTGGGGTTCTATACAGTGCATACCGTTTTCAGGTCTGTCGCATGTCGACTTCCTGTTTACTGACTTAATGTACAGTATTTACGAAGCATAGTGTGGATTTACAAAATTTTCATAATGGTTTTTCTCAGCAACTGTAAATCACAACTGCTTGATATTTGGTACGGAGCTTCAGCTTGGGGTTCGATACAGCGTATACTTTTTTTCTTTTCTTTTTAAGGTCTGTCCCACGTTGATGTCATATTTTATTATTGGAACCAGTGGATTCAGATGAACACTATTCCCGTGTTTCTATCTAAGTTATGTTAATCACCAAATGGTTGAAAAGAGATTTGTGAATGGTTTGTACTCGTAAGTATTCCAACAACAAGACGCAACAAATTCTTCCCAGGGCCTTATAGCATCATGGTATAAATGAAGTGTTAATTTCCTCACCCCGGATGGAGTCCGTCAGGGGGCAGGGTATTGTTTTCAGTGTTTTTTTTTTTTTTTTTGTTTAAAAGCCTCCGCCACCATAAGGTGCAGGAGGCATTATGTTTTCGGGTTGTCCGTGCGTCCGTCCCGAAACCTTGTGAACGCGATATCTCAAAGGCTAATGAAAGGAATTTCAGCAAACTTTCACCATTTGTGCACTTTGGGACAAACATGAGCTGATTTAGATTGAGATCAAAAGGTCTAAGGTCAAGGTCACTGTGAGCTCAAATGTCTGTCCGAAAGCCTTGTGAATGCAATATCTCCAAGGCAGATGAAGGGAATTTCACCGAACATTCACCATTTGGGGACAAAGATAAACTGATTAGATTTTCAGATCAAAAGGTCAAGGTCACTGAGGTCAAATGTCTGTCTGAAAACCTTGTGAACACACTATCTCCAAGGCTGATAAGTTACTTCACCAGGTCAAGATTACTGTGAGGTCAAATGTCCATCCCCAAATCACAACTTAAGGCGTGTAGTCTACCGGGCGGAGGCATCCCCATTGGCCTCGAGTTTATTTTTTAAAATATTAATGATATGGGAAAACGGCTGGACCAATCTTCATGAAACTTTCAGGATATATGGGCATTGATCTCAAATAGAACCTTCAAAATTTTGAGGGTCACCAAAACGGTCAAAATCGTTTTTTCGCAGTATCTTCCTTCATATTCATTTCAGATATGTTCGGATTGGCTGAGAGCAGTACAGTGTGCGAATGAGAATCAGAACCATGTTTACTGGCCAAGTATGTTCTCACACAAGGTCAAAATCAAGGTCACCAAAAAGATCAAAATCGTTTTTTCGCAATATCTTCCTTCATATTCATTGGAAATGATACTGAGCGAGGTTTGTTTTGCCTGACAACACGTGTGGGGTCCCCCCCCCCCCCATTGGTTTGGCTCATTTCTTGAAACAGAAATTGCATTATCAAAATAACATGGACAAATCTTCAAACCACCTCGCAATTGTTCACAACAGAATGGCATTTCTCATTGCTTTCGCATGTGTCAATTGTTTCAATGCATCTCTGCAAAAGGTTAAGTACAAGTAGCCTACAGTTTGCCTACATTAGCACATTTTCCAAGTGAATAGATTTTGGTGATCTGAGCTGATTAGTTGATTCTTGGTCTAATGGTTCTATCCAAAATATGTCAGCATGATTTCATTGTACAAGTCATCACATGCACAATAATCTGTTCAATTGTCAAAATGGGCCAAGAACATGATACCATCAATACCATATAGAATCTCATGTAACATTTGATAAATTCATGACAGTAATTGACAATCAGGTGAAACTAGAACTTTACTAACGAAGAAGGAGTTTCAAGCACCTCAGGTGACCAATCAAACGGTAGGCATAGTTAGTTACCTGACAGATGCTGTCCATGATTGTGAGTGCTGCCAAACATGTAGGCCTATATAAAGAGCTTGACCAGGACCAATTTCTGAACATGGAGGCACCAGGCCAAGCAAATGAACAAGGGCAAGTTCCTGCTCGAGGAAGAGGAAGAAGAAGAAGAGGAGGAGTGAGGATGCGTGGTGGTGGAATAGGGGGAAGAGGCCGAGGAGCACGAAGACACCGTGCTGTCCCAGATGAAATTCGGGCCACAATTATAGATCATGTCATCAACCATCGCCTCACAATGGCGGAGGCAGGTCGCAGAGTGCAGCCTAATGTGCCTCGCTCTACAGTCTCCTCCATCATACAAACCTTTCGCAGGGAAAACAGGTATGTACTTGCTCAATTATGGAATTGTATGATGTACAGGACACTGTTTAGAGTAATATTCCAGTCACTGTGCAGTGATGCATTATAGTTGTGGTTACTGTAAGCACTACAGTACATGTAAAACAACAATACAATTACATTGGTAACTCATTCTGTAAGGAAAACACAAGGCATACAAATACGAATTGTACTGTACAGTACAGTAATACAGAGTTGTCCTTTGGATTCTATATCTAGGATTGCACGACAACCTCGCATGGGTGGCAGAGGAAAACTTCTCAGTGATCAACAAGAACAAGAGATCTGTAACATGGTGTTGGCA
>JAPFFA010000010.1:35792582-35805565 GCA_026153275.1 Sciades herzbergii | reverse complement strand
ATCTCCTCTATTTAAAAAAAATTATCGCTTCTTTCTTTCAGCAGTCTGTAAAAAGACAGATCTGAATTCTTATTAAAGCCATTTGTACACAATCACACAAGCTCTTTCTAGTTTTAGTTCTGTTTTTGCAGTATTAGAGCTGTGTTACTTCCGCCTACGGTGAAGTCGCATGTATTCCCGCTATTGTACAGCCTCTGCTGGCTAAAAAAAAAAACAACAACCCAGAATTACAGTTTAGAAAAACTAAGATTATGCAGCCTGATGATCAAAATTCATTTTTATGGCTGCTGCCTCATCGAGGCAAAGCGAGTCAGTACTGGCCACTGTGTCCCTGTAATGTAAGAAGGAGTGTAGCAATAGTGCACTGTGCATTACAATCACCAGAACAGTGAATTGTGATCTCATGATACGAACAGCTGATCTCGTGTTCTCAAAGGTACACAAGAACGAGTGGCATGTCATCGTGTTGTAAGAATGAGTGTAACCATAGTGAAACTTCATAACCAATCAGCACTGATCCGGTTCGATTACCCGTTCTATTTCTTGATAAACTTCGGAAACGAAATAAGAGAAACCAATGTATGGTTACATGTGGACTATTTTTTTTTTATTTAATTTATTTATATTTTGCTTTGGATTCTCTCTGACCTTGTACAGCTTTCTCAGACCAAACTATCCCTTTCCTTTCCTTTCCACCTCCATCTCTCTTCTTTCTTGTAAAGCCCGTACCCAGTGATTCATAACTCACCAATGGCAAACTGATTATCATTATCATTGTGTTCTTGTAATTATTAACCTGCTGAACTGGTAACTTGCATTTGAGTGACTGACTGGATTTAATTCAGACCTCAGTCACTTAAATATCTTGTGCGTGTGTGGAATTACAATAGATAGCTGTTGTCTAAAAATGTACAAAGGGCAGGTGCCCAAACCCAACATGGGCGTGGTTGTTGGTTTCTACACGGATTCCGGTTTTTTTTTTTTTTTTTAAACCACCCACAGATTTCCAGTAAATTGGAGCCTTCACGAATCCAGATGTAGATCTATCTATATACCGTGTTCACAGATATAAAAGTTATATACTATTAGTGAGACAGTCAGTCAGTGTTTGTACCTTTCACGTGTTAAATAATTTGGACAGACGGCCTACTGGACCCCCCCCCCCTTCCAGTTTAAAGGTGTAAATGGTTTGTTCTTCCTTTCCACAGTGATGAATTGTTTCGGCGCTGGCCAGAACAATTTGAAAATCCAATGGAGGATCAAATTACATTCTCATAAATAGTCTTTTTCTGTGACGTGATGGTGTTGGAACAGCCATGTCAAAAGTTCAGCAATAAGTTTGTCCGCTTGCATGAAACATAGAAAGTTATTTCATGACAACTTGTGGTAAATCTGAGGTGATTCATTCATTCTTTTTCTTTTTCACCTTTGTTCTGTCTGCCAATCTAAGCATCATGGTTCGTATGATCGAAACGCGGATTATATCTTGATGTTTAACCGATGACGCACTTCTCCAGCTGATTGGCACATGTTTGAGGAAGTGTAGCGTTTCCTAACCTGGGCAGTGGTTGAGTCTTTGTTCTGTTTACAAAACGAAGACAGAAAGAGAGACAAATGAAAGGGTTAGATATGCTCTTGAGCTGGCACGGATTTGTTGTGGCATCAGTGCTTCAATAAGACCAACCAGACATTCCTACTTTATCTGTGAATAAGGAAGACACCCACTTTATTCAAATAGCTGTACAATACACTATATAAAAGACTTAAGCTGTTGCACACAATATATGCAGAACCAAGCTTGTGTGTGTGTGTTAATCTGCCGTAGTAACAAACGTTTCCAAAATTCCCCTCCGGGATCAGTAAAGTCCACCTGGCAGGATATCTAAAATATTTAGTTCTAAGCAATTTATGTACTAATATTAAGGCAAAAAGAGAAAGGAGAAACTCTTCACGAAGATGTTATTCTTCATAAACGCAAACCTGAAACCAACCTTTTTTATTTTTCCGTGTTTACTGCGCAGTTTGATTGCTTAAAAATCCTTGTAGCAAATCTGATCGGTCAAAAGGTGTCTGTTGATTGTCTACACCAGCAGCTTTGATGATGCCGCAGGTTTATCATTTGTTTTGCATGTAACGATATATTGTGTGACGATAAATCACGATACAAATTTGACCGTTTGAATTGATCGTTTTTCTCTTAATTGTTCAGACAGCAGAGGTACAGTACAATATGTTCTTATATGGCATGAGCTGCTTCTGGTAAAATCGTGCGCTCTGATTGGTTCCTTGGCGATCGGTATTTTCCCGTACGTAATGCCCGTGGGCGATTACAGGCTTTCTTTCCGAGGCGCCGACTTTCAATGTTAGAAATTTTTAAAAAGCCATGGAATAAACTCCTTATTAACCTTGCTTGCGAGGCCTTGTCAAGACCTCGGAAGCAAGGTTGATAAGTAGCTAATAATACCCTTACCACAATAAGGTAAGGCACAGTATAACAGGAATACACGTGACTTCACCATAGGTGGAAGTAACACAGCTCTAATGTTGTGAAAACGCACAAAAACAGATCTAAAAGTGGAAAGCTGTTGTGTGATTGGGTACAAGTCAATTTAACAAGAAATCCAAGCTCTCTTTTAACAGATCAAGAAAAGAGAAGCAAATAGAGGTAGTATAAATGTTCGGAAGTTTATTAAGAGAGAGCCTATTTGCTAAACTTTTTTAATAAAAGGAATATTTGTTTAATAGGCGATTTATATTTTACTCCAACATTTACAAATGTGGAAAAAAAAGAATGCAAGTTGATGATAAAACTAAATGTTGCGTTTGTTTCATAATACTTTTTTTTTTTTTGATAATATCATGAGGAAATTGAACCATGAACCCAATATTCAGATATGGTGTACGAAGAGAGAACAATTCCGAATGAATAGATGAGATTCAGGAAGAAGAGCTGAGAGTCCACTGGTGATGTGTAGCTGCTGGAGCACATCAGAGCAGGGTTCCTGCTGTTAGGCCAAAGAGGACGTTACCTGTAATGTCAGACAGAAACGAAACGCAGGACGCAACCGAATTTTCTTTTTCTTCACAGGATATGCAGCAGGTGTATTTTCTTTTCCTGTTTCTAGAACAAATCCAGCTGTTTGCTGAGATGCATGCAGTGTTTAGGAGGAATAAATGTCCCTGTATGATGTTATTTGAGTGTAAATACTTTAGAGCAGGCTGCAGTGGTGCTGTATGGAGTATCGTACACGCCAAAGGCCTCTTGATAATATCACCATGGTAGTTTTTCACCGAGCACATCAGTGTTTTGCTGGCTGTGTTTTCTCCATAATCAACGTCTTTATTTTAACAAATTCAAGAGAACGTGAGAGAACCTCTGTAACACAACTTAAACCAGCCACTCTAAATGGATTTTCATTAATTAAAAACGGTTAATGTTGACAGAGTTGTGATTCACGCCCCTTCTGTATCGGCACATCATGTGTTTATTCTCTGCTCCTATAACATGACTGACGTTTTTCCTCTCGCTGTCTTGAAGTTCCAGCTCCTTTCAACGTGTCTGTAACCTGTGATAGTTATGGAGTCGTGGTGCAGTGGATGGCTCGGGGTCTCAGTGAGCAAGCGGAGTTCCTGTTCGAGCTCCAAGGAAACCACGGGTGAGTGAATAAAACACGCTCGGCTGGATCTATAGCCGGATGCTCAGATTGTCGAAACTCAGGTCGCTTGACTTTCCAGTCCCAAAAGGTGTGACTACATAGAGATTTAAGAGATGCTACTTATAAACCCTTTGTGGTGGGAGATTGATCAGAATGGGCCGTTTTATCATTCTACAGCTTATTAGAAGAGTTAAAAGCAAATGCCACTGGCAAAGAAGTGTGATTTGGAAGAATCTGCTTCATGCAAAGGAGTGAGCGAGGGATGGGATGGGATGGGATGGAAAGAGGGAGGGAGGGATGAGTGAGTGATATTTCTACTTGGAACTGGTGCTGCAGGGCTTTCCTCGTGTCTGCACTTGTGAAGGTTATACCAGTGTGTTTTTTTTTTTTTTTGGTCCATATTTAAAATAACAGCCCACGGATAAAGTTGCCTAATTTGATTATTCTTGAAATGATGCACTGCAAAAAAATGACATCTTAGCAAGTGCAGATATCTTGAATATAATAATTTAATCTCGTATTTTTCCTTTTATAAGATTACCGTAAACCAAATACAGGATTATGAAACCTTTTACTTTATTTGCTAATTTCAAGTCTTGTTCTATTGGCGGATGATAATTTTGCTCATTTTAATGCATCAAGCTTTAGAAATGGGGAAAGTGTAAAGCTTAAAACGAGTACAGACGTTTCAAACTAGGTTTATTAATCTTGTATTTGGTTGATTGTAATCTTCTAATAGGAACAGTAAAAATATTCAAAGATACTGTCCCTCAGATTTTGCAGTATAAGGAACTGTATGAATATTAAAACTGCTGAAGGGAAAATGGCTGACCACAAACTTTTTTTTCTTTTTTATCCCTCGCAGTAAAGTTCATTCTAACCGCACAAAGAATTCCCGATACAACATATCGGACCTGCTGGAGAATACGGCGTACAACCACTTCTTGGTGAGGGTGAAGGCCAAAGACGGCGACAAGGTGTCCAAGTTTGCAGAATCACAAAAATTCTCCTTCAGTCCTCTACAACTAGTAAATATCACCTGTAAGTTAATTTTTTGGGTTTTTTTTTTTTTTTCCCACCATCTTGATTTTTCTTCTCAACACCTAAAGCCTTGAAGGATAACCCCCCCCTGTTTTCTGTTCTCAGGTGACCTCGAGTTCCCCCCAGTCCACCTGATTCCTCGAGACGGGAAGTTGTTTGTAAATTTCGCCAACCCTTTGCACCTGTATAGAAAAACGCCTGCTCTACGCGATCTTCTGGAAAACGAACCACTACGTTACACAGTCAACGACAAGGTAGGGGCCAATAAAATCCGTTCGCATCCCTTTTTCAGCTGAAAAACTCAGTTTAGAGTTTGTAGGTTGTTTCATGTTAAAGATGACGCACGTTATACTTTTTATTTTCCACAAGTTGACACAGTTCCCTGAGGTCTTAATGAAATGTCTGGGACATCCGTCGGTCAAAATGGTACAAGTTTAACGTCCCACAGTTTCCCTCTCGCCCTAAACAGCTCTGTTCAAAATGGCTGATTTTGAGGAAACCCACCGGCCGACTGATCCGGCACGTTTTAATTGTGCGACAGTAACGACACAGCAGAGTAGGGTCCGAAAGCGTTTTTACATTTCACCAACGAGCTCACTATATAGTGAGTGCTTTCAAACACAGAGCAGTTCTTAAGCTGCCTTTAAGGGGGCGGGATCATTCTAATGAGCGCCGCTTGTGTCATACCCGGTGTCCGAAATCGCTCCTGACTCACTACTACATAGGGTGCTATATAGTGAGGATTATTTACACCCTATATAGTGCACTCAAAGTATCCCACAATGCATCACGAAAAGTAGTGTAACAACTGATGGTCACTAACCAAAGCAATATATCCCATCATGCATTGCAGTCGCGATGAAAGAAATCAAAAGTCTCAAATTTGATTTAATAAAAGGCAGCGGCAAAGAAGAAAGCATTCAGGCTTGATTTAAAAAGAACTGAAAGATGCAGGTACTTTGTATTGATTAATGTGGGAAACGCGCTCCGTATAATATGGATTTATTATTTTGAAAACCCACCAGCCGACTGATCTGGCACGTTTTAATTGCGCGACAGTAATGACGTAAATACCAGCGTGATGGACTAGTGTCCGAAAGCGTTTTTTCATTTTACCAATTAATTGACTATATAGTCCTCTATATAGTAATTCCCTGTATAGGGAGCAGTGAACAAGTGAGCAATTTCGGACACAGGGATAGAAATAGGAGCGGAATCTGACCATCTTGTTGAAGCTCATGTTTTCCAAAATCGGCAGAACAAAAGAAACTGACTTGGGTGTCGTATTTCAGAGTTTGTGGGTCGGTAGGGTTCAGATACCCAAATGTATGTGGACAAGCACTGAAAGTGAGGTGGGGTTTTTTATTTATTTTTAAGTCATATGTCCCCTTTAGAAGACAAAGGCCCCACACCACCAATGTCTTTGTGGTAAAAACCTTGCTTCTGAATGTAGTGGTTGTTGCTTTGTCCCCATACTGGGTGGAGAAACAGTGAATGATGAAAAATGTGGGTGTTTCCAGTACTCCCATACTCCTAAGCTCCATAACCCCTTTCTACCCAGACCTTTTTGGGGTGAATGAGGAGCAGCTGCCTGGATGCTTGACTCAAATTCAAACTCTACCACAAGGGAACGCAGTTAGATGGTGCATTGCCACTCGTATCCTTGCGATTTGGCTGGGGTTTGAGCCAACAACCTCCTGACAAAGTTCATCCAGATTTGATACGAATAAGGTCCAGGATTCAATTCATCTCAATTTGGCTTGTATTTGTACTCAATCTAAGGTAACCACTGTAGCTAGCTAGCTAACGCACTTGGTTTTAAAATTGTGAACAGTTTTAGAAGCCAAGAACTATTTAGGATCAAGTTAACCCTTTGAAGAACCTTTTCCAAGAGCGTATGTATTAAATCTTTTTGTCACACAAACTTCTAAATTATTACTTTCAGTTAATACCTAGAAACAGTCAGTGCTGTTGCATTTGGTACACTCTTGGTAAAAATGGCTTTTGATGGGTTCTTATGCTCCTGGGACCTTACAGTGTTGTAAGGTGGAGTACTACATGCAGTCTCTGATACTCCTTTTCCACCAAATCAGTTCCAGGGCTGGTTCATAACTCGTTCAATTTGCGAGGCAGCTGAGAACCAGTTTGCTTTTCCATAGCTTGGGGTACTAAGGGGAGCCACGTCATTACGTCACGCGTTTGTATAAACCTTGGCGCGAACATCGAAACAACAATAATGGATGACTTCACGTTTGTACAGCTGCTGCTTCCAGCTTTAGGGTGCTTCATTGGGATCAGAAATGGCGCCCTCTCAATAGCAAGACCGTGTTGTTGGTCTTAACAACTCCGCCTGCTGACGTAAGCAGTTCTTTCCTGTAGCCCAGCAAAGAGTTGGTGCTAGCCTGGAACCGGTTTTTCTGGCCCAGAGCCAGTTCTTTGTTCAGTGGAAACGGGGCATGAGTCACCCCAGAGAACACACCAGGTCGACAATGTTCATTTTTTTTCTCCTTTCAGACATTGATGTGTTTCCTCAAGTCTCTTACATGTGAAACCAATGTGTCATTCCCAAAAGAGCAAGAGAAGTACTGCGTCACACCCACGGGACGGATCAGACAAACTCGGGTAGTGGCAAAAGAGCCTTACTGTTACGAGGGCACCCTTCATCCTGGTAAGAGCACGTTCTGATGCGAACAGTGACTGACTGACTTCTCATTGTTCAAATCCTATATTACTGTCCCTTATCTTCCTCAGGTCCACCTGTCACCACGTTCCTCATCCCAGTCGTGGTGGCTTTTGCAGTGTTTCTCATTTTGGTATTGGCCACTGTGTTTCTCAGGAAGAAAGTCATAAAGCGCATCAATGAAGAAATCCTTTCCAACTTCCCACCATTTCTGGTAAGTTTTGATGTCATCAGTTCATAGTAATACTGATGATGCAATTAATGAAGTTGCGCAAGAAAGTTTCCAAATGTTGGGGAAATTGCGAGGAGATGATGCCGCAACCAGGAGTGAGTCTCTGGGTGGGGAAAGAGCTTGATTTTTATCTGTTGATTGAGAGGAAGTGAGGCAAGAAACTAGCTCAACCAGTCATTTCTGATCCTGGAGTGCCCCTGCTTTTATGCCAGTTCCTGAAAATGAGAGTTGGATCAGATGTTTGAGAAGTAAAAACAACAAAATATACAAGGCAGGGAACCACTGGTATAAAAGTGGCACTAGATTCACCACGTCTCAGACTGACACGTGCTGTAAAGTCCTTGTTAATCATGCTTGAGTCTTGGTTTAGCGGGAGTGAATTGGATAGTTCATGTGTTCGGCGCATATAGGCCACTCACAGGTGAATACAGTGGCACCTGTCAAGGGGTGGGATATATTCGGCAGCAAGAAAGAGAACAGTCAGTTCTTGAAGTTGATGCGTTGGAAGCAGGAAAAATGGGCAAGCGTAAGGATCCGAGCACTTTTTGACAAATGGTGATGGCTGGGTCTGACTGAGCATCTCCAAAATGGCACATCTTGTGGGGTGTTCCAAGGATCCAAAGGATAACCGGTGGCAGGGTCGAAGGTTGGCCCATATGTTCCAATCCTACAGAAGAGCTACTGGAGCACAAACTGACAAAGGTGTCAGGATTCACTTTCAACAGTTTGTGCTCTTCTGTAGGATTGGGCTATCCTTCGTGCCCCATGCAAATCAATGACCCTGTCGCCAGTTCACCGGTTGTCCTTTGGAGCACTTTGTCGGTACTAACCACTGCATACGCCACAAGATGTGCCATTTTGGAGATTCTCAGTCAGACCCAGTCATCTCACCATTGTCAAAGTTGTTCAGATCCTTACGCTCACCCATTTTTCCTGCTTCCAACACATCAACTTCAAGAACTGACCGTTCTCTTTCTTGCTGCCGAATATATCCCCGTTGTAATGAGAATTGATGTTAATGCAGTGTATGATATTCATCTAGATCTAGCATAAATACTGACATCAGAATGATGTACAAACTGTACCATAGCGATTGTGTGAGACACTGGCAGACTTGCTGTTCTACATTCTTGGCGTGTCAGTTCTTTCCCCTCCCTTGTGCTAAATTCTTTTCTGCATTAACAGGAGGATCAGAAGAAGCCATGCACTTCCCTGTTCATACCTGTCGACCCAGAGATGGACCCCATGATCATCAGCATCAAACCGACTGTGATAATCCCCCCAGACAGTACTCCGTGGTCACAAGAAAGCTCCGCTGCCTACAGTGATGAGCTCTCCGACTGCTCCAAGAACACGCTGAAAAGCTCTGCAAGCAGCGAATTTTGCTACAACCAGTCAAATGAGTATGGGACCGGAGCAGGTCTTTCGAGCAGTGGCTTGTCTTCGGGTTACGACCAGCCACATGCGTTCATATCTCCAAGTTCTTAAGACATGGCGAAAAGCTATGCAAGTTGATACGGGCCATCAAGCGACAAGATGCACGAAGGAATGTAAATAATATGAACAGTCAGATATACATCAGGTGACTTTGAAAGTGCAGTAATATATTTGATCTGACATAAACCAGCTGGATTGAACATTCTTAGTACGTGTACAACACTCACTGGCCACTTTATTAGGAACACCCATACATCCACAAATCAAGAGCTTCAGTTAATGTTCACTTCAAACATCAGACTGGGAAGAAGTGTGATGGGTGTTGGTTTGAGCATTTCAGAAACTGCTGCGGTTTTCTTACACAATCTCTAGAGTTTACACAGAGTAGTGGAGACAAATACCTTGTGGCTAAGAGAGGGCCAGATTCGTGGTTCAAGGTTTTTTTTTTGGGGGGGGGGGGTCAGGAAGGATATACTAACTCCTATCACTCTTTACAACTGTGGTAAGCAGAAAACCACCTTGGGTTCCACTCCTACAGCGCAAAAACACGTTCCTATTAAAGTGGCCGGTGAGGTGTATTACTAATGCGGAGTATCAGGGTTCTCAGGAGCCAAATGAAACCCTGCAAAACACCCGAGGAGACGGACATTAGACTACTAGCCAGATCTTTTCCAGCATGTAAGCTCTTAAACGCCGCTTCGATGTCTATTCGCTGACGATTTCTTAAGTTTAAATATATATTTGTCGCGCCACGACATTTTTGTACCACATGCTCAGTTTACAGCGCTGTTTGAGCCAAGCGCCCCCTACAGGATAAGCCAGTATCTCACTGGGCTGCACCAAATTGCGAATGTCATTGGCAGGGCTTCTCGATTTCCCTCAAAATAGTCGCTGGTGTCGCCAAGCCATCACGAGTCAGTTTCCGTGAGACTGGAAGTGCATCTCACTGGGCTGCGACAGAATATACAACTATCAATTCGGTGTGATTCTAAGTGAAAATTGTTACCAATTCGCATATTTTATCACAGTTGTTGTTGCGAAAATGTGTCGATCATGCGAGCACAGTTTTTGCACAACGTTCGCCAATAATCTCGACTGTAGGATTCACGAGGTTCTGGATCATCTGTAGTCAGTGCCTGGAAAATGAATCGTTTTGGGTTATACACACATTTAATGTCAGATTTACAGTAAGATCCCTCAGTCCAAGTTCACTTTGGTTTATTTTTCCTGCACACAGAGGCTTGGGAGTGTAGTGTAATGCAGCAGGTAGAACTCGATCTATAATCTGGTACCGCAGCCTGTAGGTAATGTACAAAGCAAGTTTGAGATAAACAGGTATACATGTCAGACCCAAGCTAGAGCATGTCAAGGAACGTAGCAAGATACTGAAAACATTCCACCGTTGCCTTTATTTATATACGGGTGATTTTATTCTTCTTCAGGTACGGTTTTGTTTTTTTAAAGGAATTTGTATTTACTTTTACTACTGAATACGTTAAGCACGTTATTACTGGAGTAGTACATTTTTGTACTCTGTGTCATGTTGCCATTTTGTTTTTGCTACAGATTTATTAATTTATTATTTTCAGAAGGTTAATAGCTAGTTTCTTTCACACTGGGCCTTCAAATCTATCCGGGCTTAGAAGTGCCACCAAGTCTGCACTGTCTTGTACAACCCCAGAGGAAACTCCACACCGAAAGGCCCCTGTCGGCCATGGGGTTCAAACTTGGAACCTTCCTCCTGTAAGGCAACAGTGCTGACCACCATATCAGGATGCTGAAGCTCTGTATAGATAACTTGAAGACGTACCTGAATGTGAACGTCAGCTTTGTAATCTAAAAATGGGTGCGGTTTTATGACAGATTTAAAATAGGGACAAGGGTCACACGTCAGGGCCTTTGAGCACGTAGCAAATTGGCATGAAGATGAAGGAAAAGCGTTCGCTTTCAATCTGGGAATGCGGACGAATCCTGTACGTTCGGAAAAACGTTTACACTCTGGGGGTTGGGATTGATTTTCTTTTCCAATATCGCCTCGCATTACCACATATGCACCGTTTACCATAGCAACACTAGCTAGTTTTGGTTAAAACCTTATACGTTAAAGCACGAGTAGCAGTGCCCTTTTGTTGGTGCTACAGATTTTTATTATTGCTAACTTTCATTTCAGAAGGTTAATAACCAGTTTACACTGGGACACCAAGTGCTCTACATCTCCAAAAGCTCCATCTTGAACCCTACAGAGGCATTTCGCAGTCAGCGAGCCGCCCAAGATGATACGGGTCACTCTCACAATACAACGACCAGCGAACTATTCAAAATTGTGACTAATGAAGGTCTTTTTGTACTGAATAACCAGTAATTCTCTTGTGTAAATATGGTGCAATTACTTTTCCCTACAGTTGTGAAGTGTCATTGGTATCACAGTAACACTTTCCAACATGGAGTCTCAGAGGACATCAATATTATTCTAGCAAACCCCCCCCCCATAAACATTTACTGCAAAAAGTTCTATCCACTAAGTAATTTATCGTGTGTGAAGGAAGACTTACCTGGTGCTGGCTGAAATGGACACTCGTTCTTCTGAACGTTGACCTGAAAGCACTTATTACTTGTTTTCAATAAACACCAAATGACATGAAATGCAGCGTTAAATATTTCTTTTTGAATTACATTTAGTATAAACAGGAAATCATGCACTCTGATTGGTCGAGAAATTCCAACTATTTCTCGGCAAAATGGCGGCCGATTGCTCAGTCACGGTAAGTGAGGAAGAATTACAAATGATGAAAGAAAACGCTGTTCCTAAACTTAAAGATGCTCTGAAGTTTCAAAGTTAAGATGGGATACACTTTATCGATTTCACAACAAAGTATTTTATGTGACAAGTCACTTGAAATGTTTTTTTAATAATCACCTGTGCATTTATACTAAAAACAAATTACCCGTCTCAGGCTTGGTGAATATCAGTGATTAATAACCTTGACTTCACCTTCGGCAAATAATTGTGAAATAGTTGTCACCACAAAAGGAGTGTGACAGACCCACAATTTTGCTTTAAATACTTTACATATAAATCTATCCATCAATCACCAAAATATCATACTGTAAAACATGACTTCATCGGCCAAATAATTGTGTATTAACTTCAAAGTTTCCAGCTGATTTTCTGGTACGGTGATCGTACCTTAAACCTTTTCACTAATATCTCAAGATCGGCTCCACCAAATGACCCGCAAAGATAACTAACTTTAGATTTAGATTATCCAATAAAACTTTTTAAACTACTACTAACTGGACTCATTTTGTGGTGACACGCCCATATCATTAAAACATTCTACATCAGAAAGGAACCATCAGGGCCTCCTTGGTGTTCAGAGAAGGCGTAAACATACGATCAATTCAAATGTTATCTTTAATTTCTTTTTTTTTTTTTAAACTTAATTATTTTCTATCAAATGTGCTTCAGAAATGAAAGGACTACTGTCCTGAAAACATTAAAATCGAGTTATCCGATGAGATGAGCTTGTTTTTGTTGTCTCTAGGCTGAGAAAAGTTTAGACATGCTCACTCATTGGTTCGGACTTAATTGCCGGGACAGAAGGCCGTGGCAGTGTATGTTTATGTACGAAGTGACAGATGACTGATCAACCAATCAGATTTTAATTTATAGTCAGCAGGACCAAAAGTTTATCGACCTAGGCCTTCTCGAAGGCCAATGCGAGCTTAAAGGAATACTCTGGCGTGAAATGCTTTTAAGGTCTATTTACGCATTATTGGGAGTACATACGTTATCACAATCCCATCAATCGGTTGTGTTTTGAGAAAATTACTTTTTTGTGATTTCACCCGGAGAGCGCCAACACGGCAGTGGCTAGGGCATGTGTTTTTGCCGATACAAAACGCTAGTTTTAAAACCATTGCAAAGCTCAAAACA
>JAPFFA010000010.1:34530233-34544607 GCA_026153275.1 Sciades herzbergii | reverse complement strand
TGTGTGTGTGTGTGTGTGTGTGTGTGTGTGTGTGTGTGTGTGTGTGTGTGTGTGTGTGTGTGTGTGTGTGTTCCTCCCACCTCAAGAGCATGGACAGTTTTTTGCTCCTTGGCTCCTGGATTCAAACTCATGATTTCCTAATGAAAGGATGAAGCCTTTTCTGTTTTCTGTTGTTTTTAATGTGTTTTATTAGCCGTTCTATTGATTCTGTTTAATGATGTGATATTCCGTTCACTCTGCAGCATCAACTGCATGATTCATTTTTAGTAGCTATAGCCGTTACTAGCAAAATTGTTTGTATTTGAATTAACTAGAGTATAAAGAAGCAACAACAGGAAAAACAACAAGATTTGTTTGTAACGCTTTGCTTGAAAAAAGGAAGATGCGATTTAGTTTACGGTGCTACGGTTCGAAAATACAAGACTGTAAATGACACCACAGTTTGTGCTGCTCCACCCACAGCAGTGCAGATAATTAACTGATTACAGATAATAAAAGTCTTAAACACTTATGATTAAGCTCTGTAAAAGGTTTTAAAAGACTTTTATGATGTTTATTTGGTTGGTTTCGACCAAATGCGTTTATTAGAAACCAATCCAGTGGGTGAGTACAACCTGACATGTCTACAGGAGCAAGTGGGTGTGGGATTAAAAAAAAGGTTCCACACACAGCTCACAGCTCGTAACTCTGCTGCTCCTCTGTGTATCACCTCTTTGTTTGATAAAAGAAATAAGAAACAAAAAGTTTTAGTTAGAAGTCTGAAACTATTCTCAAATTAAATGTTTTTCCTTATGATTTGAAATACTTTCTGTTAAAATCAAGAATGTGCATGTAAATAGTGTTTTTAACTCTCTCTCTCTCTCTCTCTCTCTCTCTCTCTCTCTCTCTCTCTCTTTTCATCCATCTTCCTCAGCTCCTGTTGCTTCAGCCTCAGGGCCTAACTTTTCATTGGCCGACCTGGAAAACCCCGGCTACTACAACATCAATCAAGTAGCACTAGGCCGACGCTCACTGACATCACCGCCGTCTACTAGGTACACACACACACACACACACACACACAAGGTACACAGGCATACTGTTTTGTGCTCAAAAGTCAACTTCCTTTCTCCATCACAGTCACCATGTCTTTGCTCTCCTCCTGTCCTTCTCCATATCTCTCTCTCTCTCATTCCCTCTCTCACTCTGTCTCTCTGTTTCCCTCTGTTTGGCTGGTGCTCCAGGGCTGAGGTGGAGTTATACGCGAGTCTTCCTAGGAGGTAGTCTATCTGTCTCTTTTACTTGTATGTGTGTGTCAGTGTTTGTTACAGAGTTTATTTTAAAGTGTCATCCATTTATAAACCTTTCTCTCTTTTCTCATTGTTCTCTCTCTATTTTCTCATTCTTCTCTCTTTCTTTTCTCGTTCTTCTCTCTCTCTTCTCATTCTTCTCTGTCTTTTCTCATTCTTCTCTCTTACTCCCTCTTTTCTCATTCTTCTCTCTGTCTTTTCTCTATTTTTCTCGTTCTTCTCTCTCACTCCCTCTTTTCTCATTCTTCTCTGTCTTTTCTCTCTATTTTCTCGTTCTTTTCTCATTCTTCTCTCTCACTCCCTCTTTTCTCATTCTTCTCTGTCTTTTCTCATCCTTCTCTCTGCCTTTTCTCATTCTTCTCTCTCACTCCCTCTTTCCTCATTCTTCTCTCATTCTTTTCTCTCTTTTCTCATTCTTCTCTCTCACTCCCTCTTTTCTCATTCTTCTCTCTGTCTTTTCTCATTCTTTTCTCTCTATTTTCTCATTCTTCTCTCTCTTTTCTCATTCTTGTCTCTGTCTTTTCTCATTCTTTTCTCTCACCCCCTCTTTTCTCATTCTTCTTTTTCTTTTCTCATTCTTCTGTCTTTTCTCATTCTCTCTCATTCCCTCTTTTCTCATTCTTGTCTCTGTCTTTTCTTATTCTTCTCTCTGTTTTTTCTCATTCTCTCTCACTCTCTTTCCTCATTCTTTTCTTTTTCTCATACTTCTCTCTCTCTCTCTGTCTGCCTGTTTCAAGCTCCACTAAGCGTAAGTCTATAGATGACAGTGAGATGGACAGTCCAGTGGACGATGTGTTCTACCCCACGCGCTCCCCTGCTGGAACCAGCTCACAGTCCAGCGGTTGGCCCAATGATGTGGATGCAGGTACACACACACACACACACACACAGCCTACCTGTCCATCATTGTGTTCCTTTCTTAACCTTTACAGAGTGCGTGTAAGGAATAACACACTCCAGCCCACACTGATATACAGTATAAATACATACTGAAGCAAACTGCATTATTTTTGTATAACAGCACGGACTGGAGCCTTTTATTCCACTTACAAATTACAACATTTTATTAATAACCGACACGTTGTGCTTTGTAATGGTCAGATTTATACCAGGTGGCATTTCAACATTTATTCATGTGGGAATCAACGTCATGGATCAAGGCTGAATCACTGTTTGAAAATCGAATCAACGTTGTTTCAACATCTCAGTTTTCCGCATGGCTGAACGGCTCTTGTTAAAATTTCGACCTCGATTTATAAGTACTTTGCTAACTTTTTTACAACCATTAGCATGAAACATTTTTTCAACTGACATTGTTTCAACCACATTTCCACACTGAAGGTCAGTCATTTGCTGGCTGTAATGTTGTGGGACGTCCACAAGACATGTTAGTTCCTGTTCGCACTTATGGCATGCATTCGTTCTGTCATTTTCTCTCTCTTGAAGTCAGCGCAGCTTACAAAGAAACCAAAAAGCGTAAACTCCTCTGTCCTGAAGAATTTCAAAGCTATGACACTGGAGACTCCTTCCATTAATGTTCCTTTAACATTTCCTTTAAAAAAAAATAAAAGTCTGTAGGTTTGGAGCTTCATGTGGAGCTTCTGATCAGTGTTGTAGTAGAGTCACTAAACCTCGAGTCTGAGTCCAGTCTCGAGTCCCCAGTGTTCAAGTCCGAGTCAAGTTCAAGTCATTAAAGCAAATTTTGAGTCGAGTCCGACACAAATGACAGCTGTGTGAAGATGTGAAGTCTGAAGATGTATGTCCTATACCATAGCCTACAATAAATTCACAAAAAAAAAAGATGTCTTCTATCAGGAATATTTAGGAAAAGGCTGGTGGCATTAATATTAAGATAGAAATTTCTTATGCCAAATTATTATGCCATGTTACAAAAAAAATTTTTTTAAATCCGAGTCCTCGTCTTCAATTTACGAGTCCAAATGCAGTTAACGCACGAGTCCGAGTTATCAATGCTCAAGTCACAGGTCCTTAAAATTAGGTCATGAGTCGGACTCGAGTACTACAAACCTGCTTCGGATATAGAAGGGTTGTATGAGCTGTTACTATAGAAACGATAATGTACTAGAACGAGTGCGCTAACAGGGTTAATGAAGTCACACCTCCTGACCAATCAGATTCAAGAATTCAAATGCTAAGTGTATTAGTGTGGTTATAAATATCTTTGAGTAAAGAATTTATTTAAGTAAACATCTACTGGCATATTATAAGAGCTTCACTGAAATTTCCTCTCTGAGTTTTGAGAAAATATGTTTATTTTTATCAGTATAAGGAAATGTGTGTGAGAGATAGAGAGTAGAAAATATTTCTCTGTCGCTCTTTGTCTCGCTCTTTGTTTCTGTCTCCATGTGCTAACGACGTCCTTCTCCACTTGCAGTGCAGCACCACTTGGCCAGCGTTCAGGAGAGGAAGATAAAACATGAAAATGATGGCGTGCAGTTCCCGTATCATGGTTAGAACACACACACATGCACACACACACACACAAACATATATATATATATATATATATATACAGACACACATTAACAGGTGTGCCTTCAGGTATTTGTGCCAGGAGCATACATACACACTCCCTCATACACACTCACACTCCCTCAGTCTGGCTTCTGGTTCCAGATGGTGCCTCCGTGTGTCTACAGGAGACATCTGTTCCCATGTGTGTGTGTGTGTGTGTGTGTGTGTGTGTGTGAATGTTATAATCAAACAGCAGTGTTCTGTATTCCAAAAGGTTTAGACATTTTTAAGGAAGCTGCAGTTTTAGGGAGGAAAACGATAGAAAGAGACACATCTAAATGCACAGCATGGGAAATTGTACACATTGAGTGTGTGTGTGTGTCGGAGACTGCTTGTTTTGGTGAGATTAGCCCTGCATTTTCACTCCTAATAGCATGCCCCCTCTGGGCCTTTTCACAATATTTATGGATAGAAAGAAAAAAGAAAATAAAATCAACAGCTCCCGTATTCTCCTTTACACACTCCCACCTGCTCCAGACTTAACACACATTTCCACACACCCACACACACATGTCTAAAAAGTACACTCACATACTCTCGCTCTCTCTCTCTCTCTCTCTCTCACACACACACACACGAAAAACTGAAGACTAAATTGGATTTGAGGCTACATTTGAGAGAAAATGTTTTGATGTTTTGCGCTCCATAACCAGGATTTGATTCACGCCACTTTGTGTGTGTGTGTGTGTGTGTGTGTGTGTGTGTGTGTGTGTGTGTGTGTGTGTGTGTGTGTTTATGCAGTCTTGATTATCTGCCACTAAATCACTTGTCCTCCTGTCACTTCTCCCACATTTTCTCACCTCGCCATGTTATTTTCACCCTCCGCCTGCCACACACACACACACTCTATCCATCCCTTCATCATTTTCCCATCTATCCATCATTCTCAACTGGGTGATGTGTAGGAGCAGCTGTTTAACTGTCTGTTAGCAAGAGCAGCCTCCTCGTACGTTGGCTAACGTAGTCCAAGAATAGCTGCAACACGATGCCTGTTGGATTGTATTGCAGGTTTTTTTTTTTGCTTTTAATTATGTAGAATAAACCTGACGTCTGACAGATACCTTATAACACTCCAAACCACAGAGTTACTGCATATAAAGCTTCGTTTATATGCTATTTCCTTAAAGTCATAATCAGTGCTTATTATTATTATTATTATTATAGATACTAAAATCCCAATTGTTAATCGAAACTATTTAGCCACTTTGAGATTGTGTCATTTTCAAATCAGAGTAAAAATATTTTGTTTCACGTTGTACTTTATAAAATAATTATATGCCTTTATATGTAAATATATTTATTCTATCCACATTCACTGGATATGAGCAATTGCGTGCTCTGATTGGCTACTCTACTACTAGGTTATCAGCTCATATACGGTGAGTAGAGAAAAACAAAATGGCGGAACGTGTTGCTGAACCAACCGAGGACGAAATAAAAACTACTCGAAAACAAAACCCCAAAAAATACAAAAAAAAAAGCAACAAAATATGGAATTAAGTATTTGATGGTAAGAACGTATCTTTTTTTAATTTTATTTTTCAAGAATTATTATTATGGCATTTTTCACAAATTGCTCCTGTCATTTCACCGGTTTGTTTACATTCTTCATCTTTAAGCATTAAAATTTGTCGAATTTTTTTTTAGGCTGGTTCAAAACCTCAAAGAAGTTTGAAAATTACAGAACTGAAATGTCCAAGGAAGAATTAAATAAATGTCTAAAGCTGTTCTATACCTTGGCACGACAGCAAGACGGCGCTTTCTACAAAATATCAACACTGAAGTCAATTTGTGCAGCCATGGATAGGTTTTTAAAGAAGTCTGCCTGAGCAGAAATGATTTTGTTGGATGTTTTATATAAAGTTTTTATTTATCGAATTTGCAAAAAAATAAAAATGCTCTATTTCTCTAAATCCAGTGAATGTGAATAGAATAAAACAGTTATTCCACTCAATCTCGTCGTACATGGCTTACTGCCAACTCGGTGCTACGTGTCTAGGCAGCTATCAGCTCACGTACAGTATAACTAGATTTTGTGGAATATTCGTTATACACACAGAATTTTGTCCTACAGTAACAAAATTAGGCAACAAAATCGAAATACTATGTAAATAAATAATTTATTATACCATTTCAGTGTAACCAAACATTTATATACAGCCATTTATCTAAAATGAACCCTTTTCAGTAATTTTTTTTTTAAATAGTTGGTTATTTAAAAGTATTTTCATGCAGTTTAAATATGATTGTGATTATTTGTCCAGTGTCATGTGAATTAAATGAAGAATGGATCTTTCACTAGTTTGTGTGTTGGATTTGAATTGATATGCAAATATTTACTCGTTTATTTCTTTGTGTATTGGTATAGGAAATTACCAGCAACTTGTATTCCTTATAAAGGACGATTCAGAAAAGCTTTATAAATCAAACATCTTTCATTCGACCAGACAAAACAGATCCAGAAGCCAGTTAATCAGTCAGCGGTTACTGACTATAACGCGAGCGTATACTCGGGTATAATAGCGTTCCATTATTTGCGCATACAGACAGGAGAGACGGTTTAAACTTCCAGTCAGGATTTGTAAGCCATCTATCGCATCGCAGTTTCGTACCACTAGTCTGTCGTCTGTAAGGTTTTTTTTTTTTTTTTAGTTCATGAGTAAATATCAGCTAGTGTTAGCTAAATGTGACAAGGTCAGGTGACAGATGTGGGGAGCGCCGTTAGCCGAGGCATAGCTTATTGTTGGTTGTTTGTTGCTTGTTGTTGTTGTTGTTGATCATGTGGTCTCTGGCAGGGCTGTCCTCTCCCGGGTCTCTAAAGAAGCCGTCGGGGAAATTCGATTTCGGCGCCCTGTCGGCTCAGACGAGGTCCCCCCGCATGGCCTTCACACACCACCCACTGCCCATGCTGGCGGGAGTGAGACCAGGTGAGAAACGCCAAAAAAAAAAAAAATTGAGCCTTATGTATAAATAGTGCGAGAGAAAGAAAACACTGGAGGCTTGTTTTAAAGAGACCCGGGGGTTTATACGTATTTATTTATATATATATAAATGAAAATTTTGAAACAGCTCCACTAAGCCACTCTGTAGTCAGCCTCACTCAGGACACATCACCATCATTGTCCATCCATCCATCCATCCATCTACCCTGCTTCTTTTTTTCATCCCTGCTGCATTCCCTCCCCCTTTCTCTCTTCTCCCCCTCCATCCATCATGCCGTTGTTTCTCAGAGTGACACTCACTCGCCAGAAGATTATTGCTTCGAGGGGTTGAGTCATAGCGCAAAGTCTTAACATGTCTGTTCTTTGTTTCCCAGTGCATCAGACTCTTTAAGCCAGAGCATCTGGTTTATATTTGGTCATAAAACACATGTTTCAGTGAGTGCTCGCTTTTCCAAAATGGTATCCACTCTCTCTCTCTCTCTCTCTCTCTCTCTCTCGCTCTCTCTCTCTCTCCATACCAGGCATTTTTTTTTTTTTTTGTCAGATATGTTTGCGTTAGACTCCAGGGTTTTTTTTTTTTCATAGAGTTTGAGTGCGGCATCATGTGCCAAGCATGTTCATTTCATTTTTCATTTTTTGACTTAAGACTCCCCAATGACTCATCTTGGAAGATTATTTGTGGTCTGTTGTGAAAAGAGAGAAAACGGGATGGGGGAGGGTGTAAGACAGAAATGTTCTTAACATGTCCAAATGCATAACTGATGCGCGACCTGAAGTCTCTCTAAAATTGAACGTTTTGGTCTCTTGGTTTTTATAATTAGCCGCTCATAAGCTGCAGACACGCTGTCATTCAGGCTGAGAGTGAGGATGAAAAACAGACTGCGTTCAGGCGAGGATGAGGAGGAGGAGAAGGAAATGTACGCTTATCTTCTCCTTCTGTGCAAAGCCGCTCGAATGGGTGTGATAATCCTGTTAATAAAGTAACGATGCACGCAAAGCGAACCCACTCTCAGAGGGCGACGAACAAATACACTCGTTCGGACCCAGAAGAGAGAAAGAAATCCCAAATATTCCCAAAGTTCTCGAACATTTATCGCCAAACCGACCGGCCTGAGAGAAAACTGCAGCGTGGAACTGGAGCAAGCTCGTTCAGAAAAGGTCACGAGGATCCAGAACTGTTTGTTTAAAGTGGATTATAATGTGAATGTGATTATGAAAGTTTGTTTCATATCATATAAACTTCTGTAATTCCAAGTAAACTGAGAGGAGAGAGAGAGAGAGAGATTTGTGTATTTGAGTGAGTGAGTCAAAATTACTAAGTGACTAACATGTTTTGGTGTGTGTGAGAGAGAGATTAGAAATGTGTGTTAAGGCCTGCGAAAACAAAGAGTTGTGGAACTCGAAGGAATAGAGGACAGTCAGGGATGGATGGATTGAGATGCTAAAAGAAAGGCTGAGAGATGGAAGAGAAAACATATAGCACAAAAACAAACATATTTACACGTGAAATTATTACAATATTTCCACGGTTACATGTTGGGTTAAAAATACTCACCATGCACAATACACATTTTTATCATCACGATTTTTGTTGTCGTATTCTTCAGTGTTGAACGTGTTTCACTGAATTGTCATTCTCTCTGTCTGTGTGCCTCTCTCTCTCTCTCTCTCTCTCTCTCACACACACTCACTCACTCACACACACATACACACACATAGGAAGTCCCCGTGCCTCAGCCTCCGCTCTCCATTTCCCGTCTCCCTCCATCATCCAGCAGTCGAGCCCGTACTTCACCCACCCCACCATCCGCTACCACCATCACCAGGATCCGCTCAAGGAGTTTGTCCAATTCGTCTGCTCCGACGGCACAGCCCAGCCCGGTGCTCAGGTAACACACACACGCGCGCGCGCACACACACACACACACACACACACAAACACCTCCTCTACCCTGAGTCTAACTTTTTATCTAACGCCGCTGCTCTGTCTCTTTTTACTTTGGAAGTTCCTGTCCTCCATACCCTCTGTTCCTCATGCGCTCATTCTCAGAGTCTGTGCGTGTGTGTGTGTGTGTGTGTGTGTGTGTGTGTGTGTGAATGGTCAGAGAGAGAGTGTTATCACACAGAGTCATCCCTCACTGTGTGTGTGTGTGTGTGTGTGTGTGTGTCTGCAGCCTAACGGGAGCGGTCAGAGCAAAATGGCCGGCTCTTTCCTGTTTCCTCCACCTCCTCCGGTGGCACGGCCGGTGCCACTCCCCATGCCCGACCCCAAACCCAGCCACACACACCCCGACGGGGGACTCGGCTCACCCGCATCACCCTGTAAGTGACGCCAAGAGCTCCGAGCCCCTTCACGAGCCCTGAAATGTACCAGCTATACACAATATCTGCCCCAGTTCCAATCAGAAGGCAGCTCCTTAGCCTGTCCCATTCAGAAGGTCCATATGGTTTAGGTCCATATTGTTAGCTGCCTATCCAGCTAGCTCTGTTATTTAGTGTACTCTCGCCTAGAAAGTCTTCTTCACTTCACTCCAAGCTGATAAATTTAGGAGTGACATTAAATAAAACGTTGCCGAGGGTTAAAAATGATGACGTATGATACCACCGAGGCCTCTCCGATCCCAAGTGTCGCAGCCGAAAAGTGTTCGCCTTGTCGTTCTGGAGATCGCGAGTTCAAAGCAATCTGCTGAAGTCCAAAAGAGCAAAATTGGCCGTGCTCTCTGGTTGGGAGAGGTGGCATACTCACAGTGGCAGACTCTCTCTGCCCTGTCAATCACACCAACACTAGCCAGTAGTGAGCATATGTGAGCTTGTATATGCGGAAGACGGTAGATAGCACTTTCCTCCAAGTGAGTTATTCTGCAGTTGGAAAAGATGCGATAGCTGGCTTTACGTGTCTCCATGGAAACATGTCCTAGCCTTCAGCCTGTCCAAATGGTCGATAAGATTGAATGATGGGTCGGAATTGGCAAGCACTGATTGGAGAGAAAGAAAAAATGCTGCCCAGTCAGAGACCTTTAAAGGATGTGACTAAGACAGCTGCCTCCAGAATGGAACTTCATATCAGAGACAAATATTAAAGATGCAGGAAAGAAGAAAAAATAGCTGCCAAGAATAATCTTCTAACCCTAAAACAAATTGCTGAATGTAGTGAGACAATCAGGGACACTCAGGAGAAAACTCCCCGCTTAATGTGCAACATTAAAAAGTCATAACCCATAACCTGTGACCCAGGAAGTATTACGTATCATTATAATTCTAAAATAGTCAGGCCAAGAATTCAAACCAAAGCTCTCCTGCTTCTCTCCTTCTATTTTTTTTTTTTTTTTAATTGAGTTTATTTTTTCACCTTTTCATTTTTCTGTCTAGAACAAACTCAGATTAAAATCTACAACCTTAATGGTTAAAAAAAAAGGCTGCTCTTAGACTTCCATATTCACTGTCATTTTCTTCTTTTCTTTTTTTTTTTTTTCTTTTCTATCACCTTCTATTTCCTTTTCACTTCTCTCCTCCCTGCCTCTCTTGATAGATCAAATTCAGGGCAGTGTGCATGGACTCCAAAATCACATTCAACAAAATAGACTGGATAATAAAATCAACATTAAAGCAACTTTATACTTCATTTCAAACCATTCGACAGCAGTCTCACTAAAAATAACGAAAAATCAAACGGCGCGTTTTTCTTTAAGTCTCGAACGTTGCCGTACCCTGATTCAGGGGTCTGTTTAAAGTGTGTATGGGTGTGTGTGTGTGTGTGTGTGGTGTCGGGGTGCAAGTTTGGGATCTGTGTGCGCCCCAGCGGAGGAGCCAGGAGAAAGGACGGGCCTTGAGAACTAGAGGGTGCTGGACGAAGACCATCCCTCTCTTTTCCTCTTCCTTTTTTCCCCTTTTTTCGCATCATCTGTTTCCTTCATGCACCTCTTTTAAAGATCTGTTTCTCATTCTCACCCACTCTCTCTTTTTCACATTTGTTCCTGTATATCTGTAATATCGCATCAGTCACATTCCATAACCTGCTTTCATATTTTACTGATGTTTTTTACTACCTTACACACACACACACACACACACACACACACACACACATGTGCAAATGCAGACACATACAGGCGAGCTTGAGACGACACACACACTGGTTCTCCTCTCAGTGCCTCTGCTTAATCTCACCTGTATAAAACTGTCTTAGACGTATTTAGTCTGAAATTTGGAGTCCATTGTATAGCTCTGCCCAGAATTCGATCAGTTCAACAAAAGTGTCAAAGAAGTTCATAAGACTTTCCACAGATTTACCACCTGAAAGAGAATTACTTCATTTTGTTATGACATTTATTATCGTGCTAGAAAAATATGAAAAAAAAAGACCTATACGGACGGATGACAGATTAAAAGAAAAGCCGTCATGAAGCACCCGAGCCGTGCAAAAATATTGGCATCGATTCTGCAAGTCTCTTGAAGTGTACTAGAGCGATGAACACCGTTCTTCCAAAATAATAATCCTTCAGTGATTATGGTAGCCTCAAGCCCTGTGGATGGGGGCGGAGCGATCCAGGAAAAGACCACGCCCATTTTCAGGATAATAATCCTAATCCTTCATCATATGGACAACTTTGCACAGGACCCACTCTTACTGACGTGGTGACGCGTTCTCTTTCTTGCTCTCATCATGATGAAAGATGACTCATCTGACCGGATCACTTTTTTTTTTTTTTCCACATCTCAGTAGACCAGTGCCTGCGTTTTCTGCACCACCGAACTCTCAAACACTTGATTAGTCTTTTATAATGAAGCGTTTCTGCAGTGCAACCTATTATAACATGCTAATATAGTATATGCCCACCGTCTACTTTATTAGGAACACCTGTACACCTGAACATTCATACTGTTATCCAGTCACGTGGCAGCAGCGCTATGGACAGATGCAGCCAAGCGGAAACAGAGCTGGTTCAAGCTGAAAGGAGGGCTGACAGGAACTGAAATAACTACTCTTTACAACCGTGGTGAGCAGAAACGCATCTCGGAATACAAGAAAACGTCCAAACCTGATGTGGATGAGCTACATCATCAGAAGACCCCACAGGACAGTTGATGTTACTTTAATTTTAGGAAAAAATTTATACCTCCTGCAGAGCATGCTTTATTGCATCATACAGTCAAGCTATCTGGAAAGCATCTGCACATGCCAGCTCATCTAATCCGGATTTTCCTTTAATTTGTCACCCATCTGTATTTGATTATAATCTTTTTTCTACTGTATGCACATATAAAATTTGGCATTTTAAATCCACAGTTACTTAGATAAACAAAAGCAAAACAGTAATTTTAACTTTAACAGCAAATTATTGAGATTTCAAAATATTTCCGGGGGTGTATAATTTTAAACAACTATATATCTTAGTTCCTACTGATATAAAAACAATGCAGTTATATAGAAAATGCAGTAATATTGAGCTACTGTAGAATATCCCCAGACACTGACAGGTGTGTGTGTGTGTGTGTGTGTGTGTGTGTGTGTTGGAGCAGCATACTCCTCGCCAAGCTCCACAGCTCCCAACAGGTTTGTCAGCATCGGAGCACGGGACAACTTTCTAAACATCCCACAGCAGACGCAGGTATACACACACACACACACACCTGGCTTTCCCATTTTCAAGATACAAATTGATTACACATCTTGAGTCAGCGCCACATAATGATGGAGGCTGAGTTGGCTACTTGTGTGTTGTCGCTTGTTTGTGGTTAGTGTAGTGCTGTGCTCAAGCCCAGATGTGAGCTTGTAGGGAGCAGGCCTGCCGGGCATTCTGCTTAAGACGCTCCTCGAGTGCATGGTCCTGGCCACCAGATGTTAACTACTTTCACCCCTGCCTGCTGAACGTCTTTTTCATGAGGAACAAAACCTCAAGCTAAACACTAAAGCCAGCGCACATGGAGGCAATCTGGAGCGTGTCTCTGTTTCTGTCTGCTTCTCTCTTCTCCGTCCACAGCACATGCCTGTTGATTCTAGGTGATGTTTAGAGGACTCGTGAAACACCAGGATGAAGATTTTACAAAATCTTAAATGTTTTATTCTGTAGACCTTTAACACTCCGAGTGGTATATCTGCATTTTTACAGAAATGCAATCGATAACAGATGGATTCTGAGCGGATTGTTCACAGTGGATATACTCTAGGCTTAAGCTAGAGAACGTGGGAAGGGGTAAATACAGGAAGGAAGTAAAGTACACAACGAGACACAGAGAGAGAAAGAGAGAGTGTCATCTTCCGACCGTCTGATTCCCCTCAGCGACCAGACGTGATGTCAGAGGCAGTTGAATATGAACTTGGTGAAGACTGAGTGTTTGAAGCAAGGATAGAAACTGCTGGGGGGGGGTTCTAGCCTACGCAGACTTTATCTCAGTAATGTAGCTCTGCCAAAAAGTAAACCAGTCCCTGTGGAGTAACAAACAATTCCAAAAACTTGGTTCCAAAATATTTTCTGCTGTAAAACAAACAAGTTGACGTGTCTTCTCTGTTCAAGAATCTTAAAGTAAACATATAAATGTCAGTCTGTTATTTTTCATTTACCGAAAAAAAAAGTTAATCAGCCTAATCAATATGACTTAAACTTTAGTTTAAGCAGAACACTTCAGCATGTGTAACACAGTCTTTCTCACACTCTTGTGGTCAGGATGAGAATTGCCCTGCTAAGGTGCTTCTGCATGGATATGTGTTTTTACAGTAGAATTCAGAGCTGTATCAACTCCAAGACCAGGACTAGCCAAGATCGAGTCAAGCTCAAGGCTTATGAGGGTTGAAATCGATCAAATCCTTTTCCAGGCTTCAACTATTTGGCTTCGTTCGTGCATTGCGCCAATCATTAGGCTGTTTTCTAGAAGAACGAATTACTACTTGTCAAACACTGTGTATGCAAAATGAAAAGACAAGACTAACATTATTTTTGCAAACTCTATGTCAAGACCATATTTAATGAAAGCAGCACCCAAGGCCAAGAGAAGTCCAAGTCAGTGCAGAAATCATTTCGAGACTGGACACAAGTCATACATCCCTAGTGGAACCTTTATTCACTATTCAATTACTACTTAGGAATTTTAGCAATCTTAAGAATTTCATACAAAAGGATGTGAATGAAAGCTGAAGCATCAGCAATGGAAGATTTTTAATCAAATACTGAGGGATTATCCCATGTAGATTATTCTCGACATATTCCTTTCTGCTGTATAAAGGCAAAATGATGTGTCTGCAGTTTGGATTGAAATTGATTTATGATTGGAAATGAACTTTTGGGCTGTCTCATTTGTTTAATATTATGACAAATTCAAAAAATCTAGATTTGCACAGCTTTTGAAAGAAAAAAGTGTTTTACTGTTAGCGTAGTTACTGTGTTAAATTTGTAGGGTACTATTTTTGTAGGTTTAAAGGTAATGCTCAAGAGCCTAGCTGTGGTAGGACAGGATAGGACAAGACACTGCTACCTCTCCAATTAGAGACTCATTCTCATTAATCTCGGATAGTTCTGGGACTTGATGTCTCATGATATACACTATATTGCCAAAAGTATTCGCTCACCTGCCTTGACTCACATATGAGCTTAAGTGACATCCCATTCCTAA
>JAPFFA010000010.1:33881029-33893378 GCA_026153275.1 Sciades herzbergii | reverse complement strand
CTGGGATAGGCTCCAGCTTGCCTGCGACCCTGTAGAAGGATAAAGCGGCTAGAGATGATGAGATGAGATGAGACAACTATAACAAGTTTGACACGTTTGTAATAAAATCACCACCACCACCACCACCACGTTTAAACAAGGAAAAGGAAATCCTTCTGTTAAAGGGTTCTGTATAGAAGCTTTAAAGGTTCCCCCTTTAAAAGGATTGTATATATTTACCTTTGTATATCTTTCTCCATATACACTCAATTTAAGCTACTTTAATACCTGTTGAACAGCTGTACACCTGTTCATTCATGAAATTATCCAATCAACCAATCAGGCAGCAGCAGTGCAACACATAAAAACCTGCACATACAGGTCAGTTCAGGAGTTCAGTATGAATAACAAACTTTAGAATGAGGAAATGAATGTGATCTCAGCACCTTTGACTGTAGTATGGTTGCTGGTGCCAGATGGCTTGGTTTGAGTAATTCAGAAACGGCTGGTCTCCTGGGATTTTCATTTACATAGCAGACTCTTGAGTTTACACTCGTGTTGTACTCAAGATTGGTCTCAAGACCACTTTTTGAAGGTCTCAGTTTCATCTCGGAATCGACCGCATTTTAACTCGGTCTTGTCTCAGTCTCAAACGCAGAGGACTCTGGATTTTATTTCACGACCAATCAAGACCACACCTGTGGGGATTTCGCTAAATTGCTTGTGCATTATCTGATTCATTTGTTAACACTGTTACTGTGAATGGATGTAAAATGTCCTGCTTCAAATGCAACCAATAAAGTGACTCGCTGCTAATTTGAAAATTTTCTTCCTGTTAACGGCTGTCACCCCTCCTCATCTCCTTCACACATACTGGTCTGGTCCTGGTCTTGACTCAGTCTCGTCCTGCCTTGATCTTGGTCTTGACTTGATCTCAACCCCTCAAAGTCTTGGTCTCGATACACTTTGGTCTTGGTCTTGACTTGATCTCAATCCCTCAAATTCTTGGTCTTGACTTGATCTCAATCCCTCAAATTCTTGGTCTTGTCTTGGTCTCGATACACTCTGGTCTTGGTCTTGACTTGATGTCAACCCCTCAAAGTCTTGGTCTCGATACACTCTGGTCTTGGTCTTGACTTGATCTCAACCCCTCAAAGTCTTGGTCTTGTCTTGGTCTCAATCCCTTAAAGTCTTGGTCTTGACTTGATCTCAACCCCTCAAAGTCTTGGTCTTGATACACTTTGGTCTTGGTCTTGACTTGATCTCAACCCTCAAAGTCTTGGTCTTGACTTGTTCTTGATACACTCTGGTCTTGGTCATGACTTGGTCTCAGTTTAGGTGGTCTTGACTACAATACTAGTTTACACTGAATACTGTGAACAACAACAAAACATCAATTGAGCAGCAATTCTGCAGGCACAAAGGCCTTGTTGATGAGAGACGTCAGAGGAGAATGGCCAGAATGGTTTGATCTTGCAGGAATGCTAAGGTATCTCAAATAAGTACTCTTTACAAACATGATGAGAAGAAAAGCATCTCAGAACACATGAAGCATGTTGAACCTCCTGTTGGATGGGTTACCACAGCAGAAGATCACATTAGGTTCCACTTGTGTCAGTCAAGAACAGGAATCTGAGGTTATAGTCGGCACAGACTCACAGCTGGTATTTTTCCCAGTCTTCAACTATTCGGTTTTGGTGGTCAGTTTTTTTTTCATTCTGATTCAAAGTGACAAACTAAAGCAGGAAATGGCAGTACCTAGTAGACTTCCTCAGCTTGCAATTCTGAGACATTTATCTTTTTGCAAAGAGTGTGTGAATTCAGGAACTTTGCCATTGCAACAACAATTCTATTTTTATCAGCAAGATCAGTACAACAATTCATTGTGCAACTTAGATTAAATAAAATGTGGCAGAAATTTAATAGAAGCTGCCCCTCATATAAACACTGACCGCACATGCCTCGGCAGTGGGGGGTTAGCAGGTCAGCCATGCTTTTATGGCTCAGCATATACAGTAGCTTGGTGATAAATGGCCATAGTTGATTGTGTCCAATTCTCTGTCGTGCTCACTGATTCAGGAGAGACCCAGGGCAGAAACTTGCTGACTACTTTGGCCTCTTCTGACCTGGATTTTGTTGTGTGTGTGAGCAATGAAGCAGACAGGATGTCAAAAGGAATGGGTGGGGTCTTGGATGGCTGCACAACAATTATAATTCCTTGACCCAAGCTCCTAAAAGTAAGTGTGTATGTGTGTGTGGTTTAATAGCACCATAATCCTTCCTGATACATGTGGTGTACATATTCACCAGAAGAATCCCAATTTAAGGCAGCTCACCGTACCTCAGGCCAGCCATCAGCACCATGCCTTCCATCTTGCAGTAGACGACTGTGAGAGCCGTATGTTACACAGCTGTGCCTCTGTAACACCTCATACACCCTAGATGAGGCTTGAACGCACCCCTGAGCATCAATAAATCCCCAATCTAAGGGTTTGTTGCCATGTCCAGGCAATGAGAGGGTTCAGGAAGCGGGCTCTCGGCATTAGTCACAGGATCAGCACGCGGACGGTGACAATGTAATGGTTACAAATGGCTAACCAGGTTTGCATTAATGGGAAGGGATGGGATCAATGAAAGGTTGAGGTTGGGATCCGGATTGGAATCGTATTGCCTATGTGGGAAGGAGAGATTTTCTTTGGCACCCATTTTGATGAGGGAGAAGCTTTGGTGGAAGAACAGCTGGCCAAGATCAACCTCATTCAGAATGAGGCATGACATGTCAGTGATGGAAGTCAAAGATGGACAAAATCCACTTCAGCCTCCACTCGGGAAAGGACTACTTCACGGAACCAGACAAATCTCGGATGTGGTTAAGAAAGGCTTCTCACTAATTAGCGACACAGGAGTGCTGTCAGCTCTTTGTCCGTACTGAGATCTTTCCTAGTTCAGCACTTGATTAGTTTGAATTGAATTGTTGTGGTCAACAGACTAATCTGAGTAAGCATTCTTATCGCAAAGTCAATTTTTATTCCAGGAATATGCCTTATCCTTGTCTGAGAAACTCACCGACTGAGATTTAACTGTGAAAGTCATCTTTTTGCCCAAAGTGCAGATAAGTGCACATAGACAAGAAAGCAATGAGTCAATGTTTTTTTGTAAAGGAGATGGTCAGTTTCATCAGAGAGCATGACCTCAGTCGGGTCAGCACAACTTCCTTCCACACTGTTGCTCTGCCATGAACCAGTTTGAGCTTTGTGCCTCCTGGATAAACACCGCCTACGCTACCTCTGCTCAATAATCTCCCTCTTGTCAGTGACAGATAAGAGTGGAGATGGAAATTGAACCGTGTGTTTGATCTGGCCATAGCATACTGGAACTGTGAAAAGTGTTAAAGTGTAGTTAGAAAAGCTTCAATTTAAAGTTCCATCTAAGACCCTAAAGGGTTCTTTGGTTTGTCTCTCTGTGGGAATCCTTATATAACTCTCTATGTATAATCCTACAACAGATGTTTTCCCTTTCAGAAATGTTTCCAAGGAACGCTTGAAGAACCATGTTTTTTTTTTTTTGGTGAATGTGTATTGTGGATCAGTATCAGTTAGTATGATCTCATTTGCATAATGCTGTATTGCCTTATGGTTTAGGTCACACGTGATGCACTCTGAAAAAAATTTAACTGCCAAAGCCTCAAGGGTTCTTTCTGCAACAACAGAGGTGCCGTATTAGAAAGAGATTCAAGTAGAACCCCTTTAAGCAAGCAAAGAATCACTTAACTCTCAAAACAGATCTTGAGTAACCCTTTTTTTTTCTAGGAATATAAACCTGGATTGTCATAAAACATCTCCAGCACAGAATGATCTGGATCTTAGAGTCATAATCTAAGATCAAGGCCATTCCAAACCTCCCCTGATTCCAAGCTGAAGGTCTACTCCATGCTGAAGGATCTACTCTGCCGTCTGAAGCTGATGTCAGTGACAGATAACAGAGATGTCTCGGACTTCCCGCATTGGACCTGAATTCAGGAACACGCAGACCTCTCCTGCTGGATTCTCCTGCTTTGCGTAATCAGACCTCGCCAAAAAAAACCCAGAGTGACTTCAGACTTTCCATTTCAGCGGCGCTAGTTTTCCTTGGCGGACGACTCGAGTCGGATGGGGGCTGCTGCCGGGCAGAGCCAGGACACTGCTCAGCCTCACAGAATGTGTGTGTGTGTTAAGAGAGGTGCACTATTTCACTGTCTGTTTTCGACAAGAGACAATACGCTATGTCCAAGAAATAACTGGAAAGGCTTTTAGACGCAACCAACAACAATAACAACTGAAAGAACAAACCAAAATGGTACGGTTTTGGAAAGTGGTTCTATCTTGGTTTTAAGGACTCACTGAATACTGCCAATAGATAGGGACATGATATTTCTGTTTCGAGTAAATCCTTCAGAGTTTAAATATAATTTCATATATAGATTCACATATCTTGTGACTACTACCAGGACTGATTAAAAAAGGAAAACAGCAAAAATGTATTCATTATGAATACAATAATAAACATAATTTTACTGTATCCTGGAGCTTAAAACAGATAGGTCTTGGTATCACTATGTAAATAACTCCTTCTTGCCTTACAGTGAAAGCACTGTCTAAATAGTCCCCACTTGTCGTCCAAGACACTACATAAATATTTGAGACTATCTCCTGCAGATTTACTAAGTTGCTTCTGAAATTAAGCTTCTGCACTTTCGATGTCTCTCTTTCTCCCTCAAAGAAAGCTAGCCAAAACACACTCCCTTCTCACATCTGCTATTGATTTGGGCATGGCCCGAGCACCCGAGTACCTCGGTTTCTATCTGTCTGTGTAGTCACACAGACACCCTACAACCAAACTGAGAACAGGTCAAGCTTCCTGGAGTTTGGAAGTATGCAGGAGGCTTTAATAGGATGTATACTGTCTGTTAAGCATAGTGCATAGTACGGCGGTACAGTATGACCGATCACTTTTTCTCTTTTACAGTAGACTTATCAGAGCTGACAGGATGTGCTCCAGACTGACACATGCAAGCAAAAACAAATGTCATAAGGCTGTCTTTCCTGTCGTGCTGAAATCCAGGACGCTCAAACAAGACATTTTCCATGGCTTTTTTTACGCAGATCATTTCTTCACCAAAGTCGACACTCTGTTCTGAGTCCTTGTGTTTTTTTTTTACAATAACAAGGTTATGATTGGTGTTGTCAGAAACTGATCTAAGATCAGCACAAAAAAGCCCATTCTCCCTCATGGCCTCTTGGGCCCAGGCTGGATCTGGTGCTGTCGTACGCTCTTGCACGAAGACCATGTGCCAGAAAGATCTGAGGCTGCCTCTTTAGTGTTCCCTTGGACAGGCTAAGACAGATGTGTGCAATTTGACTTGAACTGTTGAACCACATACTGTCAAACTGTTTATTATCAGAGGGCCGGGATTGTGCAATGACTGAAGGACATCAGTGTTTGGTCATATTGTGCAATGGTGCAAAGAGAACCATGAAAAACATGAAGGTGCTCATAAAATGGCAGGGATATATATATACATTTTTTTTTTTCGTTCCAAGAACATACCAACCACTTCGGGATTCCAAGTGGTCCCATTAATCACTCAGTCAAGCGAAGTGAGCGACCACATTGTCAAACCAATGAAGAGTCAACAATGAAGGACAATTTTATATTCACATCTACAGCAATAGATTCAATCTACTGTATATACTGTGGAAACATACCAATAAGTGGAATGACTTGCAACCATTCTGAAATAGCCAACCTGGTTTAACGAGGATAGATATTTGCTTTGTGCATGACCATATGACCATAAACGACCAAAAGGCGCTAGCTTATGGTCTGGTCTGCTAGCACAGCTGGAAGAGATCTGTGCACATTCTCATCAGGCTCTGGGGGGCAGCGGCTGGCCCTCCACAGCTGTCCTCGGCATTGTGGGAAAACCTGGGCTTCTTCTAAAGCCGTGCCAGAAAACACTCGTGCGCCATTGTGAGTGCCAGTGACCGGGCATGCTAAACCACTGGGAGAACAGAAGAGAAGAGAAGAGAAGAGAAGAAAAGAGAAACAGCATTCATACAGAAGAGGAAGAGACAACACAAGAAAGGGTGACCGGAACTTTATATTTTGGTCCAGAAGATGAGAGGAGAAGTGAGAAAAATATAAGACACAAATAACAACTGCAAAAAAGAATCTGCAACACATTTTGCTGCACCCAGTCTCGCCTTTAGTGACACCTAGACGTTTTTATGAAAACTTTTTTTTTTCACTTTTGTCTCGCCACCCTTTTTCAGCAAGCGAGCGTTATCAGGCTGCTCGCCGTAACGAGTCAGACAGCTGTGTTTTCCTTCAGCACCACACACATATTCACACACAAACTCGTAGAGTCCTGGGCAAGGGCTGTTTTTCTCACTCCTGCCCTCTGCACTGCTGGAAGACCTGCAGCTGCAAGGAGGGAGGGAGAGAAGTATGGAAGAGACACAGAGATAGACAAATGCGACAGAGGAATAGTGAGCGCATTTATACAGTGAGAGCATTTCCATTGCATCTGTGTGTGTGCGTGTGTGAAGACAGAGCGATATAGAAAGAGAGAAACCCTAAGCTCACACTGACGTGCACACACCATCACAATGCCAACTCGGCAGAACACAGCTGTTGATCAGTAACAGACTGTTAACCAGTAACCCCTTCCACATGGAGCTCTCTCTCTCTCTCTCTCTCTCTCTCTCTCTCTCTCTCTCTGTGCTCCCCTGTCTTTCGGTGATGTGTGCAATTTGACTTGAACACCAGGAGGACCCTGGGAGTCAAGGGGTCAAAGTTCGGCCACAGGAAGTGCATCCGCTGTGCTGTTCTGGCCCCCAGCTCTTTCCAGAGCTCTGTTTAATGGGCCTGGCAGCCACCACGAAGAGCCCCGATTTCCCGTACACCACACAAATCACTCTGCCACTCTGTTTTCAGTAGGTCTGTGAGTCATAGTATCTATGTTCGTGTGTGTGTGTGTGTGTGTGTGTGTGTGTGTGTGTGTGCGTGTTGGGGGGGGGCGTCTATGTTTTTACAGCTTAGCAGGGACACTGTCCCCACAAGGATAGGAATATCTGATTGTGGGGAGGTCCCTATGAGGAAAGCTGCTTTAAAAAAGCTGCAGATTTTATTAAAATTAATTGAAAGAGCCGAAATGATTCCTTTTGGTTATCGAGGCACTGTAGGCATAGCATTAATTAGCTGCATTAATAATTGTGCCTGTAATTATGAAAAGTCTTTACAAAGATCATAAAATGAACGTGTGTGTGTGTGTGTGTGTGTGTGTGTGTGTGTGTGTGTGTGTGTGTGTGTGTGTTTATATACTACTGAGGACCGAATGTCCCTACAAGGATAGTAAAATCTGACAATTTCAACCTTGTGGGGACATTTGGATGGTCCCCACAAGGAAATTGCTGTTGTTGTGTTTTTTTCAACAAAAATTAAAAGAAAAATAATTGCGCAATATTAATAAAAGAGCCAAAATGTTTCCTTTTCATTACTGAGGTGAAGGTTCGGGTGAGGTTTAGGTTCAGGCACAACATTAATTAACTGCAATAATAATTATGTCAATGGAAGGTCCTCACAAGGATAGTGAGACAAATGTGTGTGTGTGTGTGTTTGTGAATCATTTGGTTGTGCCAAAACAAGCAAAGTCCGATGCAGTACCAGTCTCAAGCCGAGAAAGTTTGAGAAATCAGGCATCATATGTTCTGTTTTGAATCCAAGCCAAGACCAGTTCATCATCTCCGTGTGGTGCATCATATCAAGAAGAGCAAGAATCTGAGTTCAAGGACAGTTACACAACAGCAGTGCCACAGCTGCAACAAGCTCAATGAAAACTGGGTTGCCTATAAATTGGAGCGTTCTTTCCTGTTATAATAAACCCGTCCCGTTCCTCCTCCTCAGACCAGGAGACATTTATGCTCTCAAGATGTCGCTCAAGATAGGATTGATAATTAGCCATTGAGTTAAATCAGTGCACAAGGTCTTCATTGGTCTCTGTATCCCGGCCATGTTGACATACTTGACCAACCCCCTCATCAGGCCTGTGTTTGCACTCGTCCCATGTTCCCTGACCTTTGGCCTCTTTCTTCATTGTACATGTGCAACCCAACTATGACAACAATCCTGCCAGAGGTGGACCTACAAGGAACACTAGGCCACCACAGGGTCAGCAGAAGTCCAAGACACAGTGATTGTTTGCTTGCGTTCCAGCTGTTTCAGATGTGTAACGCTGTTAAAGAAGAGCAGGTCAAGCAAGTTTGAGCCTATAGACCCCCATGACTGGAGACTATAACTCACAGACAGGACAGTACAGCTACGCTAAGAGGCATAATGGGGAAATGTTATGGTGCCGGGGGTGTCATGAAGCTTTGCACGTCTCTCCAAAGTTAATGGGTGTTTTCATACCATATGTACAAGAAAATATAAATCTTGGCAAATCCAATGTTCGAATGTTAGCTAACATTAACTAGCTACATAATTTGACAAAGTTCAGTTAAACAAGAAAGGCAACTCAGGTGTCCTGGTGTGATAACATTCATTTAAAGGAGCAATTTGTAATATTTAGTGCCCTCTGCTGCTGTCAAAATGAACTGCAAAAAAGTCATGAACCTTTACCCCACTTCCTGTGTCATATCCTATGTCTTATAAGTTTCCTTCTCATGAAACATTCCAGCTGTTTCCCATCAAGACACAGGGCAAATTTCTGGACCAGAAAAAAATGTAAACTGTCACTGAGGCTCTTAGCAACTTCTTTTCAATGGTTTTTGTACATGGTAGATCTGATTCCTTGTCAGACCTATTTGCCAAATAACAAAAAACTGGCTGGAAGCAGAGCTAGTTTCTGGGCCAGAAAAGCATAAACACAAGCTTAAAAAAAAATAATCATCAAATCTGTTGCATTGCTATATTGCAAATTTTAGTTTTTTTTGATGGCATCTTTGGAATTATGTGATTATATTAGAGCCAGAAAATTTTGAAATTTTGCAAAATGACCCTTTAAGTGAGAGTATCCAGCCAAAACCAAGCACTTAAAGCCGCTATTTCTGCTACTATTATTCTTCCACATATACAGAACTACTCCTGACTCCGCTGAATAGAGAGGCCGGTCTTCATCACGCTGTAGATATTGTTGTTCTAAAGAGACGTTCTTGGTATTTGGAGTGGATCCAACATAACTATCACTCAGCGAGTGAAAGGAAGAGCAGCGCTGTGGGGGATTCACACAGAGTGCATAAAACATATACATAGCTGTCTATGTGCTTCATATATCCATGTGTGCCAGATTCTTACTATGGTATTAAAACGTTCAAAAGAAATCTGTACCTATTGTATATACTGGTGTGGTGGTAACAGCTTATACTGTATGTCATACATGAACATATATCAGTGAACTATTGAGTCAAAAAATACATTGTGAGAAATCCATAGGTCAGAAAAATTGATCAGTTTGTAACATTATGACGAATGTTTATACATAATCATAACAACAATAATAAATCGATTGACGCAAATTGATGACACGATCATATGACTTCAAGTGACATAGATTAATTAATAAAAAATTAAAAAATAATCAATTAGGAATACAGTCGAGAACACACAGACCAAAAATATTACTCTGGTATATACTGTACGTATATTTATATATTGCTGATGTGTGCAAAGCCGTTTGTAATTTGAAGATCTGATTTGAATTCTTTCACTCAAGTTTGAAGATTGTCCATAAAAGACGGCTGTCTTGACAGGCAACTCAGTGAAATGACAGCTGACAGCTAAGAGAGAGAGAGAGAGAGAGAGAGAGAAGCAGGCAGTGCAATAGAGATGATTTTCGGAACTGACCTTGTTTGAAGTCTTGGAACGTGAGATCAAGAAGTGATATCCGTATTGCGTCCTTTTAGCTCTCTTTCTCTCTCTGTCTTGTTTTTCTGTGTGGTCAGACTCTTGTCAGTACCTCTCTCTCTCTCTCTCTCTCTCTTGCTCTGTCGGTCCTTTCCCTCCTCCTTCGTGGGCTGCTCAGGAGGAAATGAATGGGGAGCTCTCACTAAGCTGTTGTACTCTGAAAGTGCACATCACATGACCATTGTGAATGAAGAGAGGGGGTGGACCCTTAGGCTGCCAGGGGTGAGGACAATATAGACCCAGCCTGGTGGTGGTTGTGTAGGTGGTGGTGGTGGTGGTGGTGCTTTCTTTTTTTGTGTGTGTATCTGTGTGTAGATTGCTTCAGAGCTTCAACTGTTGGATTATTGTGAAACAGGCAAATATGTACAGTATATAAGCAGCAGCTGCTGGACCAGATAGGTGTTGGTTCAAGCTGAAAATGGCACCTTCTAAAAAAAAAACCTTCAAATGACAGTATTCTGTGATTTGGAGAAAGAACGATCAAAGCTTTGAAGATCACAGCCGCCGTTCTTTCGTGCATACCCTTTCACCCAGTCCCTCCCAAATTATTAATCATCTGATAGCCAGTTGTTGCAATTTCAGGTAACAGGAAACCGAACGTTTGAAAAACACAAACCAACAAACAGAAGTGAAAGACATGCAAGTGCACGAATGGCTAAATCCTCATTTTTCTTTCCTGCATCCAGGACCGTGTTCCAGCTGGAAGCAGAAGGGTGGAAAATCCATTTGGGGCTTAAAGCCTGGAGCGTTTCCTCATAGTGTACACCGTCCAGGACTGCTACTGCAGTAAAGATTACCACCCCACACTGGGCTGCTGCTGGGTCAGCGCTGGGCCAGTGATCACAACCATAGACCCTGTCGACATGCATGTAATGGTGCAGACTTTTATATGTTGACCTGTTTCTGGACCTGTAATAATCATATCAATTCATCTTCAGTAAGCACTTTCTTCTGGACAGGGTTGCACTGGATCCAGAGCCTATCCTGGGAGCACTGGGTGTGAGGGGGGAATGTATCCTGGATGAGATACCAGTCCATCACAGGGACTAACACACACATTAACAACTGAGAGTCACTAATCCAACAATCTACCTACATCCTTCTGGGAAATGGGACAAAACTGGAGAACCTTGAGGAACCCGAGCTCCTGACTGAACTCGGGATCCAGGAGCTGTGAGGGGGCAACGCTACCCGCTGCACCACTGTTCTGCCCTGCAGCCAAAACTTATTTAACAATGTGCATGACCTTATTTGGTTTTGCTAGATGGTACGTTGGTGTACACTGATCACTGAAACTTAGCTGAAATCACAAGCTAACCACTGGTTAAAAAAAAAAAAAAAAATGAGTCATGCTTCATTACCATACTTTATAATAACATGACATGATCATGCCCAACTTTCTATTTAATCTCTTTTAATATTCACAGACTTCACATTCACATTGCAAGCATTTATCTTGCAAAAAAAAAAAATCAAACAAACAAACTTGAAAACATTTTTTTTTTAAATCCAAGACGGTGTAAGAAATAGAAAGATAATTTTATTTCCTTGTGTCATTTCTGCAGTGGAGCGGTTGGTTAGTTTGTTGGTGCTTTGCCTTGGGCTGATGACCAGCTCACCTAATGCAAGCCCCTTCACTTCACTGCCCACTCACTGCTGTGTGTGTGTGTGTGTGAGTCTAAGTGAGGGACTGCCACAAGCAGAGCTAATTGAGGTCTGAGGGAGTGTGTGTGTGTGTGTGTGTGTGTGAGAAAGAGAGAGAGAGAGAGAGAGAGAGAGAGAGAGAGACTTTCCTTGGAGGCCACTCGTCAGTTGCCATAGCGACCTGCCTTCCACCTTGGGTCCGTCTTTTTGTGGAGGTGTATATGGAGGTGGAGGGCTCTTTCTCTTTCTCCCTTTATTTCTCTCTCTCAGTCTCTCACTCACCTTCTTTTACTGTTCTTTCTTTAGTTTCTTCCTTTCTTTCTCAGGAAGCCTTTAAAAGCAGGTTTTCTTCAAGTAAAGAAAGGAGCAGGGCATGGATCTAAAATTTTTTATAAAATCATGCAGTTACGGCTCAAGGGCTTCAATTCGTGTTCACATCAAACATCAGAATGGAGGAAATTTCATTGTTCTGGACATGTTCTAGGGTCCTCTTGGGCCCCATGTTTACTCAGCATCCTTTGAATCATCCTCACCCACCTGTACCCCTGACAACAGAGAGATATGAAGCTGAAACACTCTCCATTTAATTCATTTTTGAAATGGTAGACATGTAACGATTCACCTGATTCATGATTTGATTCAAGATACTGTTCAGAATTCGATTTTCCTCACTAAGTCCATCCATCCATCCATTATCTGTAGCCGCTTTATCCTGTCCTACAGGGTCTCAGGCAAGCTGGAGCCTATCCCAGCTGACTATGGGCGAGAGGTGGGGTACACCCTG
>JAPFFA010000010.1:33770962-33787146 GCA_026153275.1 Sciades herzbergii | reverse complement strand
TAGCAGCCTAAGCAGAGCAGCCCAGACTTCCCTCTCCCCAGCCACCTCCACCAGCTCTTCCAGGGGAATACCAAGGCATTCCCAGGCGCGCAGACAGATGTAATCTCTCCATGTCTGGGGTCTCCTCCCAGTGGGGCATGCCCAGAAAACCTCCCTTGGGAGGTGTCTGGGGGCATCCTAACAAGGTGCCCAAACCACCTCAACTGACTTCTTTCAATGTGGGGGAGCAGCAGTTCTAGAGTCTCTTCTGAAAGACATTGTTCTGGTCTCTCAGCTTCAGCTCGAGCAATATTATGAAACTCTCCTTGTCTGTTTCCAACAGGTGTACCTAAAACTTTCTTGGACTCCTTCACTCGGGACACTACTGATGGCCATGACCTGAAACCAGTGTGAAATATGCAAAATATTTAAAAATTTCACATCAGACGGTTTCCGTACTCTGTGTGGGGAAAAATGTACTCGTTAACTTTTTTTTTTTTTTTTTTCCCCCGCATTTTCACATTGCAATTTTGTCATATCAAGTGTGTAAAGGCTTTCCTACATGTGCCTCAGAAGCTGTTGGATAAATTCCTGCAAAGCAAATCTGATTCCACACTGGCAGCATGGGGGTCTTCTCCTCCTCCCCCAATACCATAGCACCAAGTCTCAGTCCCATTGCTGGTCACCACAGTTTCACTTCTATTTTAATGCTTCATGCCACTGCATCACTGCCGATGTGAGTGCAGGCTTGGATACTTTTCATTCAAGTAGGTGAAGGTGGAAAAGTAACTTTGCTGTCTACCTGTAGGACCTGAGCAGGTGGAAGACTCGAAGGCGGAGTGTGAACTCTGACCTGCACAGGAAGAAAGAGGAGCGAGAACAACTTGGGCTCCTCACCAGTGGGATTGTCCAAGTCGAAGAGGAGCCAGAGCAGGAGCAAAGGTAATGCTCACACACAACTTTTTGTTTGGAGGTTCCTTTCTGATGCTTTAACACTCGGACTCAGTCCTTTACTGAAACTAGGGACGTTTTCCAGTATGCTCACTGATGTGCAAATGGAGCACTTTAAATGTGTGAATAGAAACAAAGTAGGATGAGACACGTGGACCTTGATGATAAAATGACTTTTTACAGTTTTAATCACTTCCAGTTAACCCTCTGGGGTCTGAGGGTATTTTCTGGCACTCTAATGACTTTGGCATGCTCTGATTTTGTTGATTTCAACAAATCTAAGCAGTATTTTCAAAGGCATCTGACTTTTGTATTCAGCACAAGTTCAACTACAATATCTATGTAGTCTGTATGTCATGGCTGTACTTGTACAAAAAAAAAAAAAAAATTGTAAAAAGCAGTTTTAGGTCTGTGTGTGTGGGGGCGACTTGCCCATTGTGTCGAACCGTTTTGGTCACTTTGAGGTGATTCTGTTTAGTCTGAGGAATGTATTAAGCACAAATTTTAAATATGTTCCATTGATTTGGACAGTTAACTGGCAATCCAAAAAAAAATTCATCGTTTTGGGATAAAAGGTTGGCAGTGGGAAGGGTATTCAATGAGAAGAGTAAAAATCATTCCCACTGCCAACTCTTAATCCCATTAGGCCAAGTCCCAATGGGGGAGGTATTCCCCCCCCCTTTAAAATTTGATTTTCATAAACCGCTTCATTTATCTGGTATTTGACTTTATTCAGTGTCTTGAAATTAACTCTTGTACTATCTTACTCAGTTCTGAGCCACAACCAACTGTTACTCTAATTTTTACTCCAACTCAATTTCACGCTCAACTCAAAATGGAGCAAAATTAACTATTTTGAGACGTTTTACCTTTGGAAAAATAAATTTTTTCCTGTGTATGCACTAGTGTGCACATCAACCAGTCTGCTCATAATAAATAGAAATATTTACACTTAAATTGGTCTTTGGCTGGATCGAGTTGAAATAAAAAAAAGGCGCTGTTCATTAGTGTCACAGTTCTCAAGATTGAATTGAATCACTGTTCTGAAGCCTGCACAATCTGCGTGCCATCTTGCAATAGGTTTTGCCTCCAAATAACCTAAACTACAGCTGACCGTTTTATCCTGTTTTACGGTGGGCGTTCCCACCAAAGAGAAACCAATGGAAACAAATTGAAGGCAATTACCATGTGAATAGTCTATCAGTGTATAACTGCTCTGACTGGTTTGACTGAGGAAGGTGACAAGTTTTGTTTCTTCTAATGTAGGTAACTTAAACTAATATATGGCAGTGGGCACATGGTATGAAGTTTCTCAAGGTTTATCATGCTTGTATGATTTAAAAAAAGATATTTAAATACATGACCGACTCCTTCTAAACTTGTCAAGCTTCACTCAGCAACCACAACCGTGGGTTCTGTGGTAAACAAGGTTGCTGCCCCTTTTTATGTATAAAAATTTTCAGAGAAAGGAGCTAGGCATAATTGAGAATCTGTTTACAGAAATGAGAAGCGCTGTATGTCTATTGCAAGTTGCCTTTTTAAGGAAAATGGAATGGGGCTCATTTCTGGCAAGAGACTTTAAACAAAGAACCAAATCTGTTGTATGGAATTCTTGGGAACCCATTTTTCTAAGCTGTCTTTCAAAATATGATCTCAAGACTGGTCTGGAAATCTACATAATGTTCCTTTGCAGTTTTTGTAGGCGCAGCCTACAGAAGGAGCAGCCTAATTTGGCCTCCATAGCTACAAATAAGGCCTTTGCTCCTTCTCCGTTGACCTCCAGTGACTACAACATGCCTGCACCTGTAAACTCAACTGGACCGGTTTGTGTACACAGAGGTGGTTCTTATTATAACAGTACGAGTGAAACAAGTCCTCACACACCACCTGTAGTGAGCACAGCATCTGATCGCATGCAGAGCTCCTCATCCCCCTCCCCGCCAGGCTTGGCTCCAGCGCCTGTCCAGCGTGCCAAGTCTCTAGAAAGTGCTTTTTCAGGTACGCCACAGATGTCTGCCGCACTGCCCAGAGGTTTCCGCAGGTCAGAGGCCACCTCACGGCTCTCTGCAGGAGTTACACCGAAACCTTTCAGCACGTCCAGGAGGTCCACGCAGCCCAGATTCTACTCTGTGAGTGCACTTTGTTTCTTGCCCTCAACCTGTTTTTGCAGAATTAAGCTTTTATTTTTCTAGTTGACTGGTTTGTCCCAAACACACAGCTCTCTTATGCACTTTTTTTCAAGGAGGTATGTGTCTCTTCATCCATCTACTTGTACACAAAGCTGTGTGAAGTTTAGTGTTACTCATCTCTCCATGATCTCTTTGCAGCTTGTATAAATAATGGAACATGGCGGCCTTGCCACTTAATGCTCCTGGCAGATAGTGAAACCCAAGCTTTCCAAATAACTGCCCAGTTGAAATGGGGCACTAGGATGAAAGTGCCCTATTTCATCCCAGCAGGGGTTGTGTGCGCGCCTTGTTGAAGAGCTAGTATTAGCTGTTCTTAAAACATTTTAAACATGTATTTAAAAAAAAAAAAAATCACATGAGTCCATCTTGACCCCTTGCAGATGGACGACTCCTATAACGGCCAACGAGAGCGAGACCAGCTTCCTGCACCTGTCCCTCACCGAGGAACTGATACAACTCCTGATTACAAAGATGACACTCATCTTCGTAGTACACATGCAGCCACCCAGTGGAGGAAGGAGGAGGGAGTGAGGGGAAAGCGGATGGACTCGGCTCCTAGCATTCATTCCTTCATGTCTGCTAGCGTCCTGATGCCAGATAAAGCAATGTCTGCAAGCAGGGAGGACAAGGTGAACACAAGGATTCTGTCTTTAATTCCCCATAATCATAACGATCACGATTACTATACTATAGTTCTATAATTACATCATCCCAGCAATATTTTATTATTCTCTGACCCACTTTATGAAATGTCCCACTTTTTTATAAGAATTCAGTGATCTGTTACTTGGTTGTAAAGTCACTTAACGGAGATGGACATGTACAGGCATGCATGTCTACCATGGGGAGGGGGTGTAATTTTATACACAGGGTCGGGATTCAAGTAAAAAGCACAGTAAGCATCAGTACATCAAAGATCTCAGGTTTCCCTACAGGATGCAATCGCATGATCACCTGCCTCAGGTAACATTTTCCTCCGTTCTGTGTCTCCATCAGGTGGATCACTGTGACATGCGAGTCAGTCTGAATCAGACGCCCAACAGCGGCACAGACTTCGGCTTTCAGGCTCACTGGGATTCGACTGGCACTCGTATCATATCCGTCCAACCAGGTAAGAAGTTTCATATCAGGCGGTCACTTTTTTTTCTTATTTTATTTACTTTTTGGTGGGCTTGATATTGAAATCACTAACCCATTCCTGAACTGCAGCACCCCTTTTTTTTTTGGGGAATAATGAAATTAAACCAACCATGACTATACAGTTTCCTGATTGGGGGGTTATGATTTTACAGTGTCTGATGAATTAACATTTTCATTTTTGGTCATGTCATGACCATATCAATAGGGACAATAAGGACTTTCTGTTTTGCAGTTTGTTTTAATGCAATTTTAAAGCCATTCCTAAGAGATGGAAGGAAAGAGAGGATATTTATTTCATGAATAAAAGCAGAAGTAAAAACTTTTTTTTTTTTTTTTATTTTCTTTAAGCTATTTTGCTTGTACAAATCAAATGCAAAACACAATTTGCCCTCAAAATAAGAAGCAATAAATGGGAGGGTAAGAAAGGGGGGGTAAGAAAGGGGGAGGAGGAAATGCAGAGTAAAACAACCTGGAGAGGAAAGTTGTGGAGAGTAAGCTAATGGAGGACTGTTCATTATTGTAGTTAAAACATTTTTGCAGAAAGCTAAATTTTTGGGTGGATTTTAAAAAAATATATAGATTTATAAATATATTTATTTCAAAGGAGACGGCCTTTCGGTTTCATAAAATCAGTGAAATTTGGTTATTCTGATGTATTTCTGTAATATTTTAAAGGAGGGGGGCGTATTCTGAGGCTGGGAAGTTATTTGATTTGAGGGGATTAAACCAAACGTGTGAAACTGCTCGCTTTGCAGTCAAGCAGACAGGAAGTCTGTGTGCGCATGTGTAGGTTTACCTGCTTTTCTTTCTGTTGGGTTTTCCCAACAGCATACGGCATCCAGTGTTGCATTACTGCGATCTACAGGTTTACCTCTGACTGTTCCATCATTCTGTCGCTAAACAAACAGCTGATCACACAGAGGTGCTCACTTGGTGCCGATATTTATTTGGTTGGTCCTGTTTCCTTTTCTTCGTATAGAACATCTCACTTTTAGTTACTGTAGTCGGTTTTTCACGTTTCATTTGCACACTCTTGTCCTCCATTTTTCTTTCCTGTTTCAAATTTGTATCCCACAATGCTTTGCACGAACAGGGAAAGCCCACCACGTCATGCATGACATAGTATCTTGTACTGGGTCATGGTGAAGCAGGAAAAAATAGTGGAGAATTTAGTCATGTGGCCATAAACTCATTGTTCTATCAACCTAATAGAAATGGAAGTCTGATTCACTTTCAGTCCACTAAACAAAAATAATCAGGTGTCTGGGGAAAATTCTTATGACCTCCACTTGAAAAATCTGAAAGGCAGCCTACCTTTAAAGGAGAACTGAAGTCATCTTTAAACTTTTAATGCGTTATTCAATTACGTTTTTGCTTTTAGTAACCTTGTATCGTGACTCGTATTGGCAACTGATTGCAATTAAATATTATACTTATCGGCCTATTCGGTTTTTAGCAGTGTTGAATTTTAGTTTCGTTCACAGCAGGCATCGCTTATCTGTGTGATCTTCACGAGACTTCAAAACGTGAAGTGTCAGCTAGGTATCAGTGCTGCCATTTTGAAAACTGTTTTCCAAACGAAGTATTGCACAAAAACGAGTTTAAATGTCGATTTCTGCCTACTTTTTTCAAACTTTCCTGATTGCTATCAAAACAAACACAACTTCCAGCTTGATTACATCGCGCCTTCTTTCGAATGCCGTGCGTCTTTTGATGATGTTGGTCACTTTGATTTCTGCTGTACGTTTTACTTCTGTCCTACGATGTCTCACACGGGTCTCAATGAATCCCGTTTACAACTGTTGCTTTGACATATGGACTGATATTACGTAGCATATTTCAAACTCATAACCTGCTATAGCATTGACTGACTGACTAAATATCTGTCAGAAATGCATTCCTATATTTAATAAAATGAGAATTTTGATATTTGCCTTCAGTTCTCCTTTAAGTGGCTTTTTTCGGTTTCCCAGCTTGATCAGTAAATTTAAATCTATTTGAGAGGAGTTTTTCATGTAATGAGACTATGCATCATTTAGTGTGGTGATTGGGATTGGATGTTATTTAATGAGGTCACTAACTTGCAACAGCTTAATTAGATCGTTAAGTGGTTCATGTAGCTTTTTCCCTCCACCCTTTTGCATGATCCCACTACAAAACAGCTGTGTGCGTGTGTACACACAGGGACATGGGCATGAATGATTGATGAACAGTGGTGTTGCTTACTGTGCATCAGTCGGATTAGACAAACGTACTGTTGCACTCAGGATCTCTTCATTCTCAACTACAGTAACACTTACTTTTTTTGTGCTTTTCAATAAGCACTAGGACACATTTCACCATTGGAATATGAACATTTTGTCTAAAAGCAAACAAAGCATGACCTAAATGCTTAGATATGGATTTGTGGATTTCTAGTCCTTGGGTGTATTTGGTTAAACGATCCTCTGATAATGAAGGAAAAGGGCTCTGAATAAACAGTACAGCAGGTAGTGTTGCTGCTTCACAGCTCCAGAGTTTCCAGTTCGATCCTGAACTCGGGTTGCTGTCTTTGTAGAGTTTCATGTTCTTACTGGGTGCATGTGGGTTCCTTTAGGGTTCTCCAGTTTCCGCTCATGCCAAAACATGCCAGGGTATGGGTTTATGACTCTGTGAATTAAATTGCCTCTAGCTGTGAGCAAGTTTGACCAGCCTTTGAGCTAAACATTAGCAAGAAGAAAGCTTGACTCTCCAGAGATGATTCAGACCAGTGGGAAGAGTCCAACAGTATAAACCCCAGTGTGCATGATTTGGCTTTGTCCCTCAGGCAGCTCAGCTCAGCTGTGCCACCTGCAAGCAGGCGATGAGATTGTGGCTTTGGGTGGACAGCGAGTGGCCGAAATGAGCTACGAACAATGGAAGGCCAATATGGATGCTGCTCTGCAAGAGGGCAAGCTTCTGATGGACATCCGGCGCCTCAGCCTTAACGGTAATAAGAATTAATTTTGTTAAACAATGAACTAATTTTTATTAGTAACTTGCAACACCAAAAAGCAAAGTCTTCTGTATTGTTGCTGAAGGAAAGGTGACCATGGTACGATTTGGGCAAGTTTAACACTCGGCATGTAACGATTCACCCAATTTATGATTAGATTCATGATGGGTTTGATTAGGGTGTCCCCCCCCCCCCCCATGATATTTTTTGGAAATTTGTTTCCAAAAATTGAAATGTTTTATTTGCCTGTTCAACTTAAATTTTCCTTTTGTTAAATTTAAAAAATCTTATGCACCCACATATTTGTAAAGGTTGGAGTAAAATTCATGGACTACTGCCAATTGACTAAATCTGTGGGTTTTTTGGTTCCTCCATTTGCTTTTTAGCTTTCAGCAAAGAGCTCTGGTTTTGTTCAATCTAATTGTCAATCACAACAGCTCTTTCACTTTTTAGAGCTGTGTTACTTCCACCTATGGTGAAGCTGCAGGTTTTCTTTCAGCTGCTCATGGTGGGTCATCCATTTCAGCCTGTCTTCAGCATCCTCCTCAGTCATGCCAACAACCCGCATGCCCCCTCACACCACATCCATAAACTTCCTCTTTGGCTTTCTTCTTGCCTGGAAGCTCCAACTTCAGCATCTCTCCTGTAGACATGTCCAAACCAACTCCAATCTCCTCTCTTGCTTTGTCCAACCCAGGCTGTGTCTCATACTCCTTTATTCCTCGCTGGCTGAAAGGCCCGAAGGGGGATTGTCATGGCAATGTCTGTCTGTCCCCAGAAGGGTCCTCAGCTTCTGAAATCAACTCCAATTTTTGGAGGAATTTGATGAAACTTGACATGATTGCCAGTAATACGCATATTGCAGTTTTTGTTCAATTTAGTTGCATTTTACCAGAATTGTACTTTGACAATTTCATAAGGGTGTATTAAGCACTTGTAGTTGCCAGTGGAGGATACTGTGCTCTGGGTACTCTTGTTCCTAATCCTGTCCATCTTTATCACTTCCAACATGCCTCATCTTTGGCTCCACCTCCTGTCTTTGTCGGTGCCAATCTCCAACCCATAACATGGCTGGTCTCACTACCATCTTGTACATCTTCCCTTTTACTCTTCTGTTGCAAGTCACTCTTGACACTCTTCACCCTGCTTGTACTGTTTTCACCTCTTCTTTCGCTTTCCCCATTGTCTTTGAACGGTCAACCAAGTATTTAATCTCTTCCACTTTTCCCACCTCTACTGTGCCCTTACCATTCCAGTCATCCCTCAAATTCGCATGTATTCCATCTTTCTCTTACTGACTTTCATTTCTCATATCCAGTGCATAGCGCCACTTCTCCAGACTTTCCTCAACCTGTTCCCTGGTCTCAGTATGGATCCAGGTCATCTGTAAACATCATAGTCCAGAGTTTCCTGCATGATCTTGTATCAGTCAATCATTTATTACAGACAAGAAAGGGCTCAGCGCTGATCCTTGATGTAATTCCACCAACACCTTGAACCCATTGGTCATTCCAACCTCACACCACCATGGTCATCCTGCACCACTCTTGCATATTTCTCTGCACTCCTATGTATGGGGAAGGTTTGGGATCAAAAGATCACCAGTTTGATTCCCTGGACCAACAGGAATGACTGAAGTGCCCTTGAGCAAGGCACTTTAACCCCCAGCTGCCCACTGCTCTGGGTATGTGGGGTCACATCCCCAAGTGGGTTAAATGCAGAGAGAATTTCACTGTTCTCTAATCAGTGTTTTTAGTCGAGTTACTAAACCTAGAGTCCCCAGTGTTCAAGTCAGAGTCCATTCCAAGTCATTAGAGTCGAGTCCAAGAACAAGATTCCAACCGCACCATTTGATGGTGGCTGTTTTAGCCCCATTAACATTAGTTTGTTCCTGAACATAGTGTATGAACAGGTGAATGTGCTTCTCTTTGCTTCACACTCCGACATTGTCAGAGATGGTTGGGAGATGGATGTACTGTAAGTGCAGAAGGTGTTTACCTGTCTTCACTTGTATTAATAAACAATCCAGAATGGCAGGCAAAATCATAAAATGGTGAAACGGGCAATAGGTCGAGTGAGACAAACTGGCTATCGTAGACTTGGCAGAATCAAAGACAAGAAACAGGAAATCAGGGATCAGGAAACCAAACAAGGAAACAAGGCTTGGTAATGTCACCAACACAACTCAATACTTCGCGAAGTGCATGCATTGTTTTTATATAGGTGTGCTGATTGTGCCTTAATCCTGTGCAGGTGCAAGTTGTTTACAGCACGTGCATACTGTCTGGAGTCTATCTGATACCTGCACACCTTGGTGCATGTGTGACAGTCTTGCATGAAATTATGTCTACATTAATTTTGTACTAAATATCGCATGCCAGGATTTGGCATAATACAAAAATGAAGAAAATCCAAGTCCTCGTCTCCAATTGAAGTCTGAATGCAGTTGATTCAGACTTCAATTGGAGGCTCAGGTGGATAAGGCGCCATACCATAAATCCGGGGACCCAGGTTCAATTTCGACCAGAGTTCATTTCCTGAGCCCTCCCCGTCTTTCTCTCCCGCTCATTTCCTGTCTCTACACTGTCATATCCAACAATAAAGGTGAAAAAAGCCCAAAAAAAAATAGGCCACAAACACAGCTTTCTATATTTTCCAATGTTGACCTAACTTTGGAATTGGGTTGCTGTTTAAAGGGTATAAAGTCTTACTAGTGTGCTTAACATGTAGGTCATGCAGATCACCACACCTCCATCAGTACCACCTCCAGCCTGCCTATGGAGAGCAAGACTAAAGCGCAGGTCAATGGCCATCCTGTTAACGTGAGTGAACTGTTAACACCAGAAGAGACCTTTGCACTGTCATGAATCAAATGGCACAATTTCAGGAATTTTTAAAGGTCAAATTCACTGGATGGTTGATGCAGTAGTAATGTGTGTGCGGGGCCCCCCCCCCCCCCAATTAATGTTGACTGCAGGGCTTGCCATTGAAAGCAACCAATAGGAGCGTCTTGGACAGTCCAGTCCCAACAAAAAACAAAGGTAAGTGATGGGTTTGTATTTCAACTGGCTTTGACTTTGATTTGACAGGGACAAAGGAGAAAGCTCTTCGCTTCTAAATCTCTCGGGCAACTTGGGCTTTGAGGATTATTAGCTACTTCCTGTTAATTCAGTTCAGGTCAGCTTATGGTTATTTAGCACAAGATCCATCCATTATCTGTAGCCGCTTATCCTGTCCCACAGTCGCAGGCAAGCCAGAGCCTACCCCAGCTGACTATATATGGGTGAGAGGTGGGGTACACCCTGGATAAGTCACCAGGTCATGGCAGGGCTGACACACAACCATTCACATTCACGCCGACTGTCAATTTGAGCCACCAGTTAGCCTAACCTGCATGCCTTTGGACTGGGGGGGAACCCACGCAGACACGGGGAGAGCATGCAAACTCCACACAGAACGGCCCTCGCCAGCTGCTAGGCTTGAGCCCAGGACCTTGCTGTGAGGTGGCAGTGTGAACCACTACACCACCATAGCACAAGATCCAAGAACACTCATCTTTATTATGAGTACTTACTGATCAGGTTAAGATGTTTGAGGGGGGGGTTTGAATGAAAGTTGCCGAGATTCCGGTTTGAAAAGGCGTGATTGTATTTCCCCACGCAGGCGTGTTTGATGTAGGCTGTTAATCACAATCCTCCCTCCAAATTATTTAACACAGCATGTACCCTGACAGTACACCACTACAGCCAACAGTAGTGTATATACACATCCATTTCTGTTCAGAGTGCTCAATTAAGAGAACAGGATTAGCGAACAATTTTTTCCATCGATCCCATTTTTTCAACGATGCATTTAGAGTGATGAAAAAACACAAACTTTATTATTCAAATAAAGTGCAAGCTGTTCTTGATCTGATTTGTGCGAATTGTCTGTAATCTGTGCACGTGGCTTTTTCACACAATCTACAAATGTGTGGTTTATTGATTTTGATAACTTGGTGTTAACATTTATAGCACTTGATAACATTGAACAAAAAAATTGAAATGGAATAAAAATATGCTGCAAGAAAGTGAATTTCACTTTAAACTAGCCACAGCTTGATGAAACAACCCTTACATCTTGGCATAATCTTCGTCTTGCTTCATGATTGCCATCTTATAAACAACTGGTATTAATTTTGGCTGGGTTGTCATTCCTGAACACTTTTTATATTTCACTTTTATTTTAAAGGAGAACTAAAGTCAGTTTTAGACTTGCTTTGTTTAACGTTATTCAATGATGAGTTCAGTTTTAGTAACCTTGCATTGTGACTCATACTGGCAACTAAGTTGCAATTAAATATTATACTTATCGGCCTATTCGGTTTTTAGCCATGTTGAATTTAGTTCATTTGGTCCATGGCAGGCGTCCCTCATCTGCATGATCTTCATGAAGCTTTGAAACCAGAAGCGTCAGCCAGGTGTCAGTGCTGCCATTTTGAAAACTCTTTTCCAAATGAAATCTTGCACAAAAACAAGTTTAAATGATTTACTGCCTACTTTTCTCAAAAGTTCCTGATTCCCATCAAAACGAACAAAACTTCCGGTCTGATTGTCAGCATTCGAAAGAGGGCGCATGCGTCTTTTGGCAGATGTTGGTCACTTTGATTTCTGCTGTACGTTTTACTTCCATCCTATGATGTCTCGCACAGGTCTCAACGAATCTCGTTTACGGCCATTGCTTTGACATGTGGACCGATATATAGCAGTGACAAAATGGCTATCAAAAATGCATTCCTATATTTAAACTGGATTTTGATAAATTTGCCTTCAGTTCTCCTTTAATTGCCATTTGTTCAGGATACTTTTTAGTGGAAGTTTTTCATTTGTTTAGTCCTACATATGAAAACTGATATTTCAAATGGACTTTTAATAATTTGAGTTTTTAGGAGTTGATTCTTCTGTTCGTCAGCAAAACGTGAAGCAGGGTAAGATACGTAATCCCCTGGTTAATTGAGTCAGTTGAATTTGTGATAACTTCAGATCAGATCTATGAAGGTGCCCACAATTCAAGGTTTATGGCTTGACTACAAATATCCAAAGGCACCAAAGAATCGGCTTTTCAGTCCATGTTTTAGGGATCAACAACTGGTCCTTAACATGGACAGCAGCAGAAATTCCAGCTTCCAGTCCTGAAGCAATCGTAAGTGCCTTCCTATATCAAGCTGAGGGGTGGGATATTTTTTTGGGGTTTTTTTTTTTGTGCTAAGAGGCTTTGGATTTGTGCTAAATAACAGGTACTGTTCAGGTCATGTTGGTGGGGTTTACCCAGGCTCTGTTAAATAATCCTACTTTTCATAATGAATCCTAATGAAACAAACCTCTCCTGACAGGTATGACCTTTATATACACTTTCTCAGGTTCCTCTGGTTCCACAGTGGACTCCTCAGTCTACCTTTGTGGTAAATGACTGCTGTGCTTGCCTGTGTGCTCTTTCTGAGATCTGAAACGCCAAATTTAGCATGAATACTTAATGGGTGTGGCTCTTTTTAAAGGAATACTTTTTTTTTCTTCCCCCCTTTAGCCTTATTTTTAGTGTATGAATTGCTACATAATCCTTGTTCCAGCATGTATGTTTGTACTGAACTGAATAGAAAACCTGTTTCTTGAAATTGACCAAGTCTAAGGGCAGTTGTTGAACTCGGTGAACGTTTTATATGTAGGACTGTCGTAGACTGTTTATTCAGACAAAGTAGTGCAACCTGTAATTCTGTACAAGTCGTCCCCCCCAGAGGTGGGACTTTGTTTATTTAAAAAAAAAAAAATTTGTCAAGGTCAATGACACTTTACTGGCTGAATTCAACAGCTGCCCCTTAGACACAAATGCACTCCAGGAAGTGGCTAGATTGGGTTAATCCTGGAGTATTTCTTTAATCTTTTGCATGTGTACTGTAAAACACATTAACTAACCCTGCCCCCCCCATGATTCTCCCCCATGTCACTTCAGGAGGCTCAGAGTCAGCAATATCAGATGTAAGTCATTACTGGTTGGTTGTTTGCAGTTTTGATGATTTTTATAATCGGGGTATAAAAGATGATCACTTCCTTCCTAATTCTGTGAATTTGTCTTCCTGTAGCTGCAGGTTCCCTCTATTGGTGCGTCATCCTCACGCTGGTGCTGGAACACTGAGGAGGAAAGGAGGAGACAAGAGAAATGGCAGATGGAGCAGGAGCACCTCCTGCAGGTAAGAAGAGACATGGTGTAGGACTACTAAAGCCTAGGCAAGGTATAAAGGTGATGCACGGCAACTTTTTGGGCAACAGATAATTGGCAACAACCAATCGGATAAGAGAAAATCTGTTGTCGGAGAAATGCTGCAAAAAATGGACAAACACTTTTGCCTTGGCCTCTCCTGCCTTTTATTTTGCTCAAGTATCACTTCTGGAACAAAATGGAATAGATACTCTGGTCAAAAGATAAGTTGCCATTATTTTAACATTTAGAAGTCAAAGTAACATTCTGGTTAACACTTTATTTAAAAAAAAAAAAAAAAAAGTGCCTTAAAAATGCTACTAGCCTCAATCACATGCTATAACTAATAACTGACACATCACAAAAATATAATGGCAAGAACATAATCGTTTAACCCTCTTGGGTCTGAGGGCGTCTTCTGGCACGTTAATGATTTTTGTATGCTCTGTCAATTTCAACAAATCTAAGCAGTATTTTCAAACTTGTCCATTTTTTTTGGGGGGGGGGGTTCAGCTATATGTAGTATGTCATTGTACTTTAAAAATGTTGCAAAAAGCACTTTTAGAACTGTTGGAACATGTCCTGACCCATTGTGTTGAACTGTTTTGGTCACTTGAGGTGATTCTGTTCAGTCTTGGGAATGTATCAAGCACAAAAACTTAAATCTGCTCTATTTATATGGACAATCAACTGGCCATCAAAACTTGTCCTACTGTTTTGGGATAAAGGGTTGGCAGTGGGAGGGGTATTCAATGCAAAGAGGAAAAAATTCCATTCTATTCAATGAGAAGAGTGAGAACCCCTCCCATGGCCAGCTCTTAATCCCATCAGGTCAAGTGATAAAAACGGTTTATCACAATGGGTACGTGCCACACACACACACACACACACACACACACACCCCTTCATTCATTCAAACACTGTTCTAAAACTGCTTTTTACAACAGCTTCATTGATCTGGTATTTGACTGTTCAGTGTGTCTTGAAACTAACTCTTGTACTATTTTTAGTCAGTTCAGAGCCACAGCCAACTGTTACACAATTACACTGTAATTTTGCTCCAACTCCAAATTTTACTCTCTCACCTCAAAGTAGAGCAAAATTAACTATTTTTGAGACTTTTAATTCTGGAAAAATTGCTCATTTTTCCTGTGTATGAACTGCAGTGCATGTGAACAGGTCACCTGATCTGCTCGTAATATAGATATTTACACTTAAGCTGATCTTCAGTTGGATTGAGTCGAAGTAAAAAAGGCAGCGTTCAAGATTGAATTGAATCAGTCCTGAATCATCTGAAGCACATAAAATGCACATGCCATCTTGCAACAAGTTTTACCTCCAAATAGCCTAAACTACAGCTGATAGATTTTATCCTGTTTACAGTGGGTGTTTCCACTGTGAAAGAGAAACCAACCATTGTTGCCCTGTGTATCATCACCTTCAGAGTTTGAAATAATATTGAGGTGAAACATCAGTACAGCTACTTCTCAGCAGAAAGCAAGACTGCAGTATTTCCTGTGTGTATGTCAGGAGAAGTACAGGCGTGATCAAGAGAGACTAGAAGAAGCATGGAGACGAGATCAGCAGGAAGCGGCATTAGAAGAAACCAGCAGCCCTGAGGTTTGTCAAACTGTGTAATTCTAGAATTAAATGCAACCATCATACTTTTTAATCCATTGATGCTTGCGTTTAATCTTGAACATTTTATGAAATATCATCTTATCACATACATTATAGCAGAACAGTGGGCTCCTCACCAGCCTCCTTTTTTTTCTCTTTTCGCTCTACTCTAAGACACATGCTGCGAAACCACAAAACACTTCTGCTTTGTTCTAAACTTCTGTCCTGAGGAGTTACGGTTTTGCAAAGTGTTGATGCTGGAGACTCCTTCCTTAAGTGTCTGTCTCAGAAAACTTTGCTTTATATACAATTGCACATCTTCCCCTCTCATCGGTTCATGTGGAATATCCACCCAAAGAAGTCTATGTACAATTTGGTCCTGTAGAACTGAATGTATTACAACGAGCATGAACTCAAACCTGTGAGTTGAATGACTGCTGGCGCTACTGTCCAAACTAGACATACTGATGTAGAAGATTAACCAGCACCTTCTGACCATAAAATCCTGTAGAATTTGTTTCAGATGCAGGATAAGGATACAGCTGAAATATTCAGATTCTCCACATTTGGGTTTTCTTTTTTTTTCTTTTTTTTTTTTTTTTTAAACTTTGTGGAAATGTCTGTTTTATCATGTATGCTACTTCTGCAAAACAAATTGCCCTTTGTGGGACAAATAAAGCATTACTTATTCTACTGGTAAATTGGGGATAACGGGACACTTCTGGGATGTGAAGTGAAAAGAACATTACATAAGTGAATTATGTTGGTGCCAGTTGCCTCTAGGTGGCAGTAGTATGCCAACCGTATATTAACTTTTTTTTAAATTCTAATTGCATGTTAGGATTTCATAATTGCACATTGAAGTTGTGTGGGTCTGATGGTGCAGAGACGGTGTGTAAGAAATCTACATAAGGACAGCTTTTGTGCAATTTTCTTTCCAAGTTTTGAAGTGACGTTAAATAGAAGCACGGTTTAAACGTTTATTGATGGAGTTCAGCCTCTACCCTTGCATCTTCATTATAAGGGACAGAAGTCAACTACAGAGTGCCGGGTTGGGGGGGGGGGGGGGGGGGGGGGGGGGGGGGGGGGGGGGGGGGGGG
>JAPFFA010000010.1:33755734-33769971 GCA_026153275.1 Sciades herzbergii | reverse complement strand
TCTCCCCCCCCCCCCCCCCCCCAATTGCATGGAAACAAGGTATAGATCTTGTAGTACTCCTTTAAAGGGGAGCTGTAGTCCCTTTTTTAAACTTAATGTGTTCATTTATGTTTTCGGTTTTATTAACCTTTATATCATGACTCGTATTGGCATATTACACTTATTGGCCTTTTCGGTTTTTAGCCATGTTGAATGTAGTCTGTATGGTCCACAGCAGGCATCACTTATCTCACGAGACTTGTGCGAGACTTCAAAACGTGAAGTGTCAGCGCTGCCATTTATAATTCCAATTTAGATTAATTTTAAGATTTGCCAGCTTCATCAGTGATGGAGTGTCAGTCCTGTGTATTGTGGCACATGCACCTGAAGGTGTGCTGAGTGGACTCAAGCACGCATGCCGTGAACAAGGTGCACCTGAGCTCAATTAAGGAACCGTTTGCCTATTTAAGGACTGCTGATGCATTTGCATCGTGAAATATTATAATGAGTGTTACTGAGCCTTTCTACCTGTTGTCTTGATTTCCTGTTTCTCATTCTTGTCCTCGCTTAGCCTTTGATGTACTGTTTGCACCTTGACCAAACCTTTTGCCTGTATTCTTGTTTTTGATTTTGCTTGCCTGTGTATATATTCTCAGGATAAGGACGAGTCTGTCACGCTGGTATTTGTCATTACTGTCGCACAATTAAAACGTGCCAGATCAGGCAGCTGGTGGGTTTTCAAAATAAATATTATACTGAGCATATTTCCCACATAATCCCCACTAAGTTTTCAAACAGCACTACAAAATGGCGTCCCCACTATATAGTGAGTAGGGAGCAATTTTGGACACGGAAAATTTCTGGCTTGATTAAATCAGCATTCGAAAGAGGGCACATGTCTTTTGACAACGTTGGTCATTTTGATTTCTACTGTACGCTTTACTTCCGTCCTACAATGTCTTGCACAGGTCTCAACAAATCTTCACAGCCATATGGACTGATGGCATATTTCACTCAACTTGCTATAGCAGTGACAAAATGGCTATCAGAAATGCTTTCCTACACTTTATAAAATGAGAAGGGATTTTGACGACAAACTTTCCTTCAGTTCCCCTTTACCTACACGTGCCAATTCCAAGTTATTCTTCTATTCTCTTGCCTTTCTCTACAGAATCGGGACGTGGCCCCTCTGCCCAGTGGAAACATTGTGCATTATACTCCAGCCTCTTTCCTCCACCGATCAAATTCCTCATCTCTTGTGGCACCGACTCGGCAAGCCCAAGAAGTGGCACTCCTCCAGAACAAACAGGTCCAAATAGCAGCTGGCCATCCGACCAAGGAGGAGCATGATTCCTCAAAGACAAGTCAATGGTGAGAGATGTGGGGTGTGGGATTTCGAAAGTGTTTAATGCGTCTCTTCCTCTTTACACTAAAGAATTAAAGGAGTGAAGACTACTCGATTGAGTAGCAATCTGAAAAGGGAAGGATAGTCACAGAAGAGAAGGATCTGTGAATTCCTTTAATGCTCTTTAATTTGTTACTCCTTTAATGGTTTTCAAATTTTGACCTGGCAATTAGGATATGGGTATTTAAATTATTTAAAATGATTTCAGCTAGCACAGAGTAATCTGAGACATTCAGGGAAGTCCATTTGTGAGCCAATGTGATCAAGCTTGGTTCATGAGTCCATTAAAAGTGATAAATCACAATCATTCAGCTGCTCCTGTTAGGGGTTGCCATAGTGGGTCTGTTCATGTTTCTTAAGCATAAGAAAAGATGGTGTAACAATTTACTTAATTCATGATTCGATTGGGTTCGTGATTTGACTTTCTCACATTTAAAGAAAATTTTACCATTAGGTTATGGGCATTTGGCAAATGCTCTTCTCCAGAGCTACATACAATGTACCCAGGGCAGTTGGGGGTTTGGTGCCTTTCTCAAGGGCACTTCAGCTATTCATGCTGGTCCAGGGAATCAAACCAGGAACCTTTTGGTCCCAATGCTGCCTCTCTAACAATTATGCCATGGCTTCTACCAAAAATGCAATATTTTCATTCTTTATTAGATTAAATATCCCTTTTAACAAACCCTGGTTTCATTTTTCTAATGACCTACAGTAATTTACCCACATTCCTAAAGGGAGTAAAATGTAATGGCCTATTAACTAAAAATATTCCTTTTATTAAAGATGAAAGTTAACGAATGATCCTTTTCAACTTCCATTTGTTCTCTTTAGTGTTCAGTAGTCTGTAAAAAGAGAATCTGATTTCTTAAATCTATTTGTACAGTCAAGTGCACAGCTCTTTCCATTTTAGACCTGTTTTTGTGGCATTAGAGCAGTGCTACTTCCACCTATAGTGAAGTCATGTGTGTTCCCACTGTTGTATGTGATTATGGCCCCTGCTGTCTAAACAATGCAATTGGTGACGGCTGATCGCGATTCATTTTTTTCATTTCATTGATTCATATGGTCCTAAATTTGTACTATTTTTAATCACATGATATTCCATGTCCACCTAGCATTTAAATCTTTTTTTTTTTTTTCCTCTTAGTCCACATCTATATTTCTTCAGTTTTCCACACATTTTAAAATAGTTATAATTTGGGAACCAAATCGGGGCAGAAATGTGGATGGGATCTGACAAGAGACCAATAATTATCCATTTCTACCATTTATGCCCTGGTTCGGTCTCTAAATACACCACACACAGTTTAACGGTTTATGTACAGTATAGGACACCAGTGCAATATGTTGTAAGGCATCAGTGTTTTGCTGTGTGTCTACTGCAAATTTCACTGCTCTGTTGTACGTGTGCTGTTGCTGCTGTGTTGCGCGTCAGGCCAAGAGAATCTTATGGATTTACCAAGCTAACAGCTCCAGACAGGTCAGTGTGCTTCATGCTTTGATAGTGTTCTAAATGCATGCGTGAGCCTGAATATCTTGTCAAACATCTATACACCTGTTTACATCTAGATCCTGGCTTTTATACTAAGTTTATATTGACTTTTCATATTCTCAGTAGTGCATTTATTAGTAACCAAACTTGTAAAAAGTGGCTTGTATCACTGTTGGCCAAGATAGGTTCTCAAATGTGACTGGTCCAAAGCACTTCCTGAACCAGTTTGGTGTTTTAAAACCAACAGAAGACTTCACCAATCTGTATGCTGTTTATCTTTTGTGCTGATCGGTTGTTTTTGCTCACAGGAAGAAGTCCATATCCACTCCTTCACTTGATGGAAGCCACAAGCAAGATTCTAGAGGTCTGTCTGCTGTATTTTCACTCTCCATTTGAATGAACTGCCTGTTGAACTAATTGGTTCCTCTCTTTCCATATTTCCTGTGTTAATTGGCTGAAGTGGGCGTTAAGAAGGACCGCCTGTCTCGGGCTGAACAGGAGCGGCTACAGATCCTGGAGGAGATGAGGAAGAAGACTCCAGTCCTCACTGACAGCAGCTGGATTCGCCAGCGCAGCACCTGTACCGTCCACAAGGAGCCCATTAATCTGACACCACTGAGAAGGTTCGTCTCATGGTCATGCGACACTCTGGAGAAACTTCATACGTTATCAAACTTGAAGCAAATTAATTATTTTTGGAATTTTTCTGCACGCCTAAGCCTCTTTCACCTCATCAGCTTGTTGGCTTATTTGGCCATAAGACTGATAAGCTGTTGCCATGGCATGGTGTCCATTTGTAAACAGTTCAGTTAAATTGTATCACCTCCATTGGTTCTCCATGGATTTCCATTCCGATTGTTTTGTTTGAAAGAACTCTGCACAAAACTTGGTCATTGTTTTGTTAATTAGATCAAATTAACGAATTTTCCAGGCCTTATTAGAATTGTGCACCTCATTCGATTTCAGTTCTGATGAAGGTTTTGGGTAGATCTTCCCTTGAACAAAACTCAGTGGCTTTTGTTGTAAACAACCTTGCTTACAACTTTTTCAGTTCTGATGATTTTATTTGAAAGAACTAGACCTTCTGCACAAAACTTGGTCATTGTATTCAGTTTTTTGCGAACAAATTATTTAGGTCAACTTGATGCATATTTTTTCAGACTAGAATTGTACCTCCTGTCTCATTTATCGTGCAAGTTCGGTTCTGATAGTTTTGGGTCAGTCTTCCCTTGGGGAACAAAATGTAGGTCGTCCCCCCGTTGTAAACAATTAGTCATGGAGGTTGGTCCTCTTTCACACAGTCACAATTCAGTTCTGTTTGGTAGTCATGGAGGTTTTGATGGTAGACCAGATGACACCTACATCCTTGACGTTCTGGTTTTAAAAGTACAGTTGCAATGTTTGAACATTTTATCATGTCCGTAATGTCGTGTAACAATCCATTCTGTCACCCTTGTAAATCCATAACCAGTAAGGTTTCCTTATTTTAGTGTTCATTTCCTGCTCTTCTGAGAGTCACTAGCAGAGGTTAGCTCAAATGCTAGTACAGCGCATCAAGGGGGGGGGGGGGGCGATCAACATGTACCTTTTTTTTTTTTTAATTTTTTTTTTTTTTAAAGAAATGTGGCCGAGTGAGAATCAGTGTAATATATTTCAAACTACTTTATAGTAAGACCTTAATTCCTAATAATTAAAGTAAAATTTTATGACCAAGTCAGCAACAACAAACCCAAGAGTCCCTCTCTTCTCAACTTGTAAATCAAGATGTAGTGTAGGCACCTCTGTTATACAATCAGAATTAAAGCTGTTTCATTGAGGAGATAAGTTACTGAATGAGATTTTGTTAGTCAGTGTAGCATGGTGTGTAGCTTTGTTCATTTTTGTTGAAATGTATTAGAATGAGTTGTGCTGGGCTTTTGAAAGTAATACAGGACTATACGTCCTGACCTCTTTAGACGGTCTCCATCTAGTTCAAGTTACTGACTTTAGAAATTAAACTGGCTCTTACAAACAAGGGTGTCTGGTCACCGTATCCTATAGAGCTGGAACGGTAAGAGATGGAGAATTCTCACCAAGAGTCAAGTTACAGTATGCCCTGCTGCGCTGAACAAAAAAAAAAAAAAAAGTGAAACCATGGAAATTGCCAGTTAAGAGATTTATTTATTTATTTATTTTTATTTTTATTTTTTTTTGGGGGGGGGAGCCTGTTTTGATGGATCATTCTGGTTTGGTGATCTAGATCAGCACCAAAAGTCATAGCAATGTAATTCAGCCCAGAGGTATTCATGTGAAATTTGGTGTTGAAAACTGAGGGAGGAATAGCATCCTAAAAAAAAGTTAAGTAGAAAGATCCTGAGTAAGAGTAGCAATTTGCGCTAGCGCAAATTAACGGTCTGTCCTTGTCTATATAAACGGTCTCTTCAGACTGTTTTGATTTTTGTCCTATTATAGGTAACCCTGCAAAATATTTCAGCTTTAAATTCTTCGAATTTTGTGGATAAAAATAAAGGGAGATTTCTGCTCACAGAAAACACTGGGGGGTGCAAACTTTTGCACACAGCTACTGTATATATTTACATAGCAATATCTCAGTGCTGTTCATGTTAGCACTTGTACGGTATGATTTCATCTAATGATCTAATTGATCAAGCATATTTTACTTTGCTATCCTGGTCTAAATGCCACAAGGGCATGTTTTTACTCCCAAAATACTTTTGGATGTTTTTGAGAGTGCCACCAGTCTTAATTTCTCATGTTTTTAAAAGTATGGTATTTAGTTTTCTTTATATAACTTTATAAAGTGTACTACCTTTTTTTAGAAATGTTCTTTCCATGATCTAGCCTCAGGTGCTGGCATGGGTATTTATTTATTTATTTATTTATTTATTTTAAATCACTCTTGCTCACCTTAATCTAATTACTTGAGCTGAACTGATTTGTTTCATATATGAACGAGTCTCATTTTGCCTTTGTGTACGTAGCTCTTGGGCACAAATTAGCTGCAGTCTTGCCATCATGGTATAAATTGTCTCAAAGAAAAAGCATTGATCTGAATGCTGTTTGTTCTTCATGGTTTAATTTCAGACACGAGTCTCTGGACAACGTCCACACAATCAGCAGCTCCTCATCGAAACAGTTCTCCAGCTCATCTCAGCCCCTCTCCAGCCTGAGCAGCATCACTCCTTACCGAGGATACTCGGGCCGCTGCAGCCTGGGCCCTGGAGCTGCCATTTTCTCCAACGCTTTAAGGCAGAGCTCCTGGTCTCCGTCTCCCGTGTCTCCTGTATCTGATGCTGAGGAGGCGTATAACCGTTCACAGCAGCCTGACAGGTATGGAGTATGGGTGGTGGACTGGACAGGAAATGGCAAGGGTTTTCAAAATGCTTGCAGCTTGGGTGCTCTAACCATAATACAAATTTCATAGATGCTTTAGTATGTAATCTAATGACTCAAATATTAGGCTTATTAGTTAAATGCATATAAGAAAGTTTGGATATTTGCATATACCTCTGCTCTGAAGGAGGTGGGTATACTGGTTTACTTCTGTCCGTTCATATCGCCATCTGTCCAAAACGCCCTTTTTCTCACGAACCACAAATCATAGCCACTTGGTATTTGGTACCAAACTCCAGCTTGGGGTTCTATACCATTTTCAGGTCTGTTGCACATCAACTTCCTGTTTACCAACAATGTATTTATAAAACTTGTATAGTGTGGATTTACTAAGTTTTCACAACACTTTTCTCAGCAACTACAAATCACAACTGCTGGATATTTTGTACCAAGCTTCAGCTTGGGGTTCTATACCATGTATACCGATCTCAGGTCTGTCGCACACCAACTTCCTGTTTTATTGACGATGTATTTACGAAAAACACAGGGTGGATTTTGATGCTATTTCAATATGATGGTTTACCAGGATGCTATTTGAAATCCCTGGGGAGAACACTGCTCTTTACTTGTTTCAGGTTTAATTATTTGTTGAAGTCAACATTCATAAGTGTCCTGTTCCTTCGATTGCTTGTGTTCTGATATAAGCGAGAGCAGGGGGATATGCAAGTGAGCAGTAGCACAGTTGAGCTTATTTGAGTAGAAAGGTTCCCCGTGTTTGTTGACTCACACGGCTGTAGGCTGGTGAGCTATTGCATCACGTGGCGTCTGTTCACAAATTGCTACTCCTCCCGGAATTTAATGGATTTTAATTTTGTTTCAAAGATCTAATCAGTATGCAGAAAAGCTACTCCCTAGTTGTGATTTCTCATTTACAAGTTGCTAATTAGGCTGGTTAACGAACTTGCAGGAAAATTACTACTTCAGTTTTTAATGGTTTTGGTTTTGTTCAGAAGATCAAACTGCTCCCATGAAGAGCAATTTGGCTCACAATAAACAAGTCTGGTTTCTCATGCTATGGCTGTGAGAGCTACTGCATTGCTGATGTGCTGGTAAAAATTGAGAAGCTACTTTTAGTTAATGAGGTTTTGGTTCAAGTCCAGTCCAACACTGGTAACTATAAAAACTTTAATTCTGGTAACAAAGAATTTTCTTTGAGAACTGCTGATGGATGAAATATGAAGACTTTAAGAGCACTTGATGGTTTTCATTTTCACGAAGACCATTTAAAGGGGAACTGAAGGCAAACTTATCAAAAATCAAGTTCTCATTTTATTAAATATAGGAATGCATTTTTGATGGCCATTTTGTCACTGCTATAGCAAGTTGAGGTGTTTGAAATATGCTACGTAATCAGTCCATATGTCAAAGCAATGGCTGTAAACGAGATTCACTGAGACCTGTGAGACATCGTAGGACTGAAGTAAAACTTGCAGCGGAAATCAGTGACTGACATTTTGCCAACGTTGTCAAAAGATGCACGCACCCTCTTTCAAATGCTGACGTAATCAAGCCAGAAGTTTTCCCTGTGTCCGAAATCGCTCCCTACTCACTATATAGTGGGGACGCCATTTTGTAGTGCTGTCTGAAACCTTAGTGAGGATTATGTGGGAAATGCGCTCAAGATAATGTATTTATCACAAAAATGCATGCATGTATTTATTTTGAAAACCCACCAGCTGCCTGATTTTGGTGTGTTTTAATTGTGTGACAGTAACGATGTAAATACCAGTGCAATGGATTAGTTCTTATCCTGTCATCTTTCCAACTCTTCTGTATTCCACATTGGTTTGAAGTCGTATGGAATGATCTCAATCACCTGATGAAGCTGGCAAATCTCCAAATTAATCTAAATTGGAATATGGTGATCTGGCTGCTGTGTAAAGTTTTTAAAATGGTGGCACGGACACTACGTTTTAAGTCTCGTGAAGATCGTGCGGATAAGCGATGCCTGCCGTGGACTATACGAGCTACGTTCAGCATGGCTAAAAACCAAAAAGGCTGAGTGTAATTTAATATGCTAATACGAGTCACGATATAAGGTTAATAAAACTGGAAACGTAATTGAATAAAATGTTAGTTAAGAAATAAAGCAAGTTTAAAAATGACTTCAGTTCCCTGTTAAATGCAAAAGATTTGTTACCGTATAGTCATATGGTCTGAAAGTTTAGTTATGTTTTTCATAAACACTGGGTGCAGAGATGGAAAACTTGTCCTTAAGAAATTGTCCCGGTTTTTTTTTTTTTTTTTTTAAAAATTGCATACCTTTTCACTGAAGGTAAGTTGAGATGAATGGGGTAGTAAACATCTTAAACGTTTTGAGACACTTTGCCGTGTCCTGTAGGCTGGTGAGCCGCAGGCGACAGTGCTCCTACTGTGAACAGCTGCTGGCCAAGGGCCCGGCCATGGTCATCGAGTCTCTGGACCTTTCCTTTCATGTCGGGTGCTTTAAGGTGAGCCTGGAGGTCACCTGATAACCTACTGACTTGCACCTGGGCTGACTGTTTATCTTGAAAACTCACTGATCATAATTGTTGGGAATCAGATCACATGCAGACTTGAGAAGCAGGACATTATGATTTTAAGTGAGAATCTCGATGCTTCATGATTCAATCCGTGCTGGTCAATGTGTTTAGCACTTGTTCCATTCATGATGTCAAAACACAAGGCTTTCACTTTCATTAGTATTGGATAGGAAGATTTTTTTTTATTTATTTTTTTTTTGTGACTGTTGGAATTTTATTACACTTTAATCATTTTATTTGTGGATGAAATGTGATCGTTCTCGCGCTCTTAAGTTATTCCACGAAATCGAGTTGTACATGAGCCGATGGCTGGCAAAGCACATAGCACCGAGTTGGCTATAAGCCGTGTACGACAAGATTGAGTGGAATAACTTTTTTTTTTTCTTTATCCACATTCAATGGGATTCTGATTAACAGCATTTTTATTTTTTGCAAATTTGATCAACTTTGTACAAAACGTCCAAAATCCTTTTTGCTTAGAATGTAAAGAAACCGGCGAAATGACGGGAGCAATTTGTGAAAGATGCTATACTTTTGAAAAATAGATATGTTCTGGCCATCTGATACTTTCATTCCATTTTTTTTTCCTTTAGGGTTTTTTGGCAGTTGGCAAACCAGTTTAAAGGTGCATTACTGCCACCAGCTGGGCTGGAGGGTGGAGCAGGAGATATTGGGGTGGACTATATTCTTTTTTTGCCATTTCTGGTTCTTTAAGTACTTGATTTTTTTTTTTTTTTGGGGGGGGGGGTTTGTTTTCAAGTAGTTTTTTGTCCTCTATTGGTTCAGCAGCACGCTCTATTTTGTTTCTCTGCTCACAGTATGAGCTGATAGCCTAGTAGTAGAGTAGCCAATCAGGGTGTGTGAATGTGGATAAAATGTTATGTTGATCATACAAGAGCCCAATTGAAATCTGTACTCGCCATGCCAATTATTCTTGGCATTTGGAAATGCAAAGCTTTTATGATCTCGGCTTGGTTTTAAACTCTAAAACATGACTCTAAAATATTTTGGAGAACGCTGCATCACAAACTTGTGCTCATTATAGCAGCTGCTGATGTTTACAGCTTGCGAAAGTAAAAACGGACTCCATTTGAGCATTTTGTATTTTCAGCTTATTAAAATTCAAGTGCTTTTAAATTTGACAGCCTGTAAAGATTTGGTTTTTTTTGGGGAGCCCTAAAGTGTGTTCAAGACCTGGTTACTTTTCCTGAAGCCTTGTGCTAATTAGCCGTGTTACACTTCAAGAAAAGTAGGCGCTTATTTGAACACTTGCTTGTCGGTTTCCTTAATTGTTAATCCTTTCTCAAAGTAACCAGTGTTGATCAGACATGACATGAAGAATGTCCTGTCGATTCGCAGAATTAAATGTCCATGAAATTGTGAAATTACTTTTTTAGCCTCAAGATTTGCATGTGGTCTGGTTGCCTCAGTGTGAACTCGTGCACATTAATGGGTCACCTATGCTTTGTGTTCCTGGGGAAGTCTGCTAATCAGAGATCTGGTGCAATCAAGACTTTACTTTCCACGGGTTCCATGCTGTTTTGCTCAAAGTCTCTCACACTGCACAAACACTGCTGAATCTCATCATAATGGCTGCCGTCTCTCTCTGGGGTGCAGGATGTTCTGGTTTTGATGAGGACAAAAAGGTTTGAGGTTTGGATTTCTTTTAACAATGCTGTTTATGGCTCCATTGTTCAGCATCTCTCAGTGGAGACTTGTACAGTGTCCTCATGGGTACGAGACGATCTTCAGCCTTGGTCCATTTCATCTCATTTCAGATGTGCGGCCCCCCAAACTGATTAGGAGTCAGTAGGTTGGCATTGTGGTCACTCCAGCTGCTTTTAAAGTCAGTCTTGGCTGGATGGATCAACACTTCAATTCTAAACCTCCCCACCTCCTGAACTACACATGATCTTGCACAAATCCTGCCAGAATCAGGACCACAGAGCAACGTGATACTTCTCCAATGTGCATCACATCACTGTAAAGACAGTCAGGAAGTGTTTTCAGTGCTCACTTTATCAGAACCTTATTGCGCTTCTAGCTAAACATTCCATCATTTTAAATGAAATTCTACCGCAGTTCCGAATTGGTGAATTTTCTCTAATAGCGGCTCTGACTTCAACTAAATTCAGATCAGAGTTCTATTTTTGCACTCGTATGAATACTTGAGGCATCTGTTACAGATACAGATTTTATAAACATGTATATGCTTGTTGTGAGGAGGTTTGCTATTGTCTTACAGACATGCTAAGCGTTGCTATTGGAGCTGGGACTTGGGCTCAGCCAAAACTTAGCCAGACACAAAAAAGCAACAGGGCAAAGGCTTTCATAAGGGATTAGCATCAGGTTGCAGGGTCACTCTGTGTGTAGCGGTCAGTGTTGACTTTAACTCTGAGTTGCATAGGGAAATGAATACTTGTAGTGAAAAAATACTGTTGAGTGTGCAGCGTGGAAGAAGAGTCTGGAGAAAGAAATCTTAGTTTCTCAGTCGTTAGTCTGTGCTACTTGCTCTCAGTAGCACCGGCATGACCATTTTATTAGCATTTGCTAACGCTACTGATTAACACTACACTGGCTGGAAGGGGACTTCACTGCAGCGCTGACTTGCGGTTAAGCTTGCATTTGCTTTCGGAGGCCTAGGGTGATAAATCTTTGGTCCCTCCCACTATAAATTTGGTTGGCTAATTCATCGGTCACTTCCAACATACACTGCCATGGCCTTCTGTCCTGGTAATGAAGTCCTAACCAATGAGTGAGCAGCTCTAAACTCTTCTCAGCCTAGAGGCAGCAAACACAAAAATCTCATTGAATAACTCTTTTCAGGACACTAACCCTTTTTGTTTCTGAAGCAAATTTGACAGAAAATGAGGCCAAATTAAAATTGGAGAATAATTATAATGAAATTGTGAAGGAATTAAAGAATGGGGGGGGGGTTTGAAATGCTATGTTTGGGCCTTTTTTAAAGGCCCTGACAGTTCCCCTCTGATATAAGGCTCTTATTTCCCATGGGAGAGTCTTCATGATGAGCTGCAGTATTCATTTTAATTACCTTTTTTGTGGCTGTTCAACATTTATTGTACCTGTAGTGAATTTTAATTACTAGCCGTTTCAAAAGATTACATATGATACCGGTGGTTCCATGTAACGTTTGTTAAGCTCTTGTCAAGTATATACGAGTTTTAAGTCACTGCTCTGCCAGTCAGGCATGGTCAGCAACATGTTGCCTCCTTCACAGACTGTTCCAGCACCGGTAGTGACACGTTGTCGTTGGTTTGTCTGGGCCGCAGTGGACTGGTCACTGATGCTGTGTGTTGCAAATGCAGTCCAAGATGACATGTTATCAACCGATCTGCTTATAAGTATTTACATTTGCTTGAGCTGATCTTTGGCTGGATCGAGTTGAAATAAAGGTACCGTTCATCAGCGTCACAGTTCTCAAGATTGAACCGAATCGCTGTTCTGAATCATAAAATGAATCCTCTGAAGAGTATAAAATCCATGTGCCATCAAGTTTTACCTCCAAATAGCCCAAATGTATCCCTATATTCCCTAATGGGATGTTGGACAGACTTTATCCTGTTTACAGTGGGTGTTCACACCGCAAAAAAGAAACCGAGCGAAAGTGATCATGCTGTTACCATCCCTGTGTCTGAAATCACTCTTGTGCACTACATAGGGTGTAATCATTTTGGACAGCACTACAAAATGGCATCCTCACTATATAGTGAGTAGGGAGCAATTTCAGACACGGGGCATGTGAATGGTCTTTTGAACGTGGAAGTGCGTGCTTCAGTGTGACCAAGTAAGGTGATAAGTTTTATATTTCATCTAATTTGGGTAATTTAAGAACTAGATTTGGTAGTGGGCACATAGGAAAGTGTAAAGTATGAAGTTTGTGTCTCATGCTTGTATGATTTTAAAAAAAAAAAAAAAAAAGCCTCCATGAGGATATTTTATCAAAAATACATGACCTACTCTTTTTAAACCTGTCGAGCTTCACCGGCAAAGCTGTCGACCCCAAAGTACAACCAAATCTACTTGCACATAATGCCATGAAATGGATGTGGGCCATGAAGATCTATTTATTCATCATGTTCTAAAGTTACTTGACTGGGAATCTCAACCCACAGAACACTGCTTGTTTACTTGCACCTGGAATCAACAACTGTGTGCCACTTCTGGCTGGCGATGGCTGCTCCCCATGGTTCTGCCTCTGTGGATAATTCACAGAATGAAATTGTCTACAAAAGGGCTTTTACGGGGGGGTTTTGGACATAATGTGCGTGTCTCCTGTCTAGAAGTAATACATTAATCATGCTTTTATGTTGTAAGCATGACCAGTACTAGTACACTTTTTTTAATGTAACTAGAAATGGGTAAAGTATGACCTGCCGTTCTTTAACTCAAGGCCAAGAATTCTTTATTTTTCTTCAGTTTGAGCCTCCTCACACTACCTCATTGGTCATTTTCTGATAAGAGCACACGCAGTTATGTTATTTCGGTACCATTCACTAGCCTTGTTAATCAGGCTTTGCACTGGGCAACACGCTTGCTAGATGGGGGAAGATATTCTGTGCACCCCTGAAAAACACGCATGATAAACTGATCCATGAGCCAGCTGTTAAATCTTTTCTTCCCCCTCTTGCTGTTCTGTTTCCCAGTGTGTCAGCTGCAGGACTAGGCTCAGGACACACCCAGAGTCTGGAGCTCAGGTGCGAGTCAGACACCGACAGCTCTTCTGCAACACCTGCTACAACAGAGTCCAAGGTGAGCCTCACTTCACATCTGCTGTTCTCTAAAGTCAGCTAAACAGCTGGTTGACTGGTGCAGAGACTGTGTATAGTGCAGCTAACATGTTTCTAAACTCCGTGAAGTCTTGGACTGATGAGTAAAACATGCTTATGAACTATACCCATTATTTATGATCTAAATTAAAGGAATACTCCAGCATTTTTAAACCTTTTCACTGAATCAGTAGTGTGAGATTTATTACAGAAATTAATGTCCTCATTTTCCTTGACTGAGAAATGAATGCACTCAACTTGCTTCTAATGGATGTTTCGTGGAGGGCAGATGTTGAAATTTGTCCATGAATGTAACGTGACCGTATAACGCAAGTTCAAAGCTACAACTTGAGTCTGAGTAAAGCGGTTTTATTTCCTCCTTCAGTGTTCTAGCACTGGACTACTGGAGCAGTGCAGGTTAAAAAAGAAAAAAAAAAAAAAACTGGTTCCTTTCGCTTTCATGGAATCCATGTGCTATCAGAGCCATGAAACACTGGATCTGAAAAAGTACAAGTAGTCCCATCTCTTTGAAAGTACCAATTAGATTTGAAGATGTAGTATCTTTAGCTGATTACCTCTGCCAAGGAGGTTGTTTTCGGTAGCATTGGTTTGTTTGGTTTGTCTGTTAGCAACACTACGGAAAGTTATGAACGGATTGC
>JAPFFA010000010.1:32920496-32931042 GCA_026153275.1 Sciades herzbergii | reverse complement strand
CATCAGCCACTGGGCTCGAACCCAGAACCTTCTTGCTGTGAGGCAACAGTGCTAACCACTACACCACCATGCCACCCTGAATGAGGGAGGTTGTAGACCAAAATAAAACATCACATTGGGATCACAGACTAAGATTTACTCAAACCACACTCCTCAATGCTGAAACCCAGGATTGAACCAGGGACCTTTAGATCTTCAGTCCTTTAATGTACTGGTTTATACTGAATTTATCAGAAAGTTACTTAGTGTTAATGGTATTTCTTATAAAAAGTTATATAGTGTATATAGCAGTCTGTATATGAAATTACACACTGGTGAAAGGGTTAAACTACAGATGCATTTATGTCATTTATTCAGACTGAGTATGAATAATGATAACGATATGATTTGAGTAACGTACTGAGTATTAATGAATCAGGGACATGACTGAACATTTTATTTGGTTCTGTTTAGTACATTTCCACAGTTGGAGTAGTGATCATGAAAAACACATGTCTGTTCATGTTCAGGCTACTAGGCTAGTTAATTTTAGCTACATTAATGACTTGTTTACAGATATAAATACATTTTGTTTTTCATTTTCATTGCATCAGAATCCCTCATTGGCCAACCATCAAGAACAATATATTGGGTATGAGCTGTTATTTTCACTCACCTAGCGATGTCTGTAGACATTTTTTTCTCTCGCTCAGCTATTGTTTGCTAGAGCGTTGTTTGCTGCCATGTGCTGCGAAGAACAACTGCTGAGTTTTACATTTAAGATCATTTACTTCTATTATAGGAATATACAAAACTATATACAGTATTTTTGCAGAGAGCAGAGTTTGCAGCTGGCACTACAGTACTATAGTACTGTTAAGTTCATTTCAGCTAAATTTTGTTAATAGAGCATGTTTAACTATAGAATGGGGGGAAAACTCATTGAAAAGACAGGTTGAGAGGAACCAGGCTCCAGAGAAATCAGGAGAGAGAGACAGAGAGAATTATTAAGTGATTGATAAGTGTTAATATGTGCTGCAGGTCGTCATCAGCTGTCCATCGCTAGCGATGATGACTGCTTCTTTAGGATGCGCAGAAACGCAAATGGGCCACAAGGCCTGCACCAGAGCGACAGGAGTTGTCTGCAGTGGTGGCACAAACGGCCTGCCTGTGCTGCCATGGAACGTCTGGCTTCGTGAGTCCTCATATACTCCCTTTGAAGCTTGTCTTCAATTGCTGACACAGGGCTTTTAACTATGCTACGGTATATACCTACTTGACCTCAATTACTATTTTTGGAGAAAATGTTCCCAAGGCTAATAAAGCCAAACAACTCCCTTCTCCCAAATTGATGTAGCTTTTAGAACTTAATTCAGTAATTCCTGGGAGATTTTGAACAATAAAACACTGGATATATTGGATCATGCACTTGGGTGCCCAATTTTGTTAATTAATAAAGATTTTGCCCCCTTGGAGAGAAGAGTCACTGCAAATCAATACAAAGCTCTTCTGACTGATCAGCTTTACCCTATAATGAAACACAGTGTCATCCCTGATGGCTCTGCATGAGACCCACTGAATAGTTTGAGGAGGAGGATTTTTTTTTTTAAATCATATGCTATGACTTCTACAGTCACCAAATCTCAACCCAGTTAAACACTTATTGGAGACTTTGGAACGACATGTTAGACAGTGCTCCATTACTATCATCAAAACACCAAAATCTTTGGGAAGAACAGTGTTCAGGGACAGATCCAGACCGATGCACGTGCATCAGTCAGAAATATATGTGCACCACTTGGCATCGGTCACAGGGCATTTGTTTACTTTACTGCTAGCTGGCTACATGGGCTATAGCCATGCTTAACCAACAGACTAATGGTTCAGGATCTGACCACGTGGTAAACGGTGATGCTTATCTGACCTAATTACCTGTATTCTCATGATGCTTTGCGTAGCATGACCTGAGACAAAGAATCTAGGTAAACCAATAAAATGCTCCAGAAAGGAGGTTGAAATTCAAAATTTGCCACAAATAATGGGCAAATGGTCATAGCAGGCCGTGCCTGGACTGCTTTGAAAGGTCGCGGAGAGAGGGAGGTGCCTGTAAAGTTTGGCAGGGCTATGACTATCAGTGGCCGAGTTATGAATTTTTAAATCCCGGCATGCGCGCGGCCAGAGCCAGGGCTCATATTAAAGTTTTCAGCAAGCCACACTCCCATGGGGGTGGTTCAGGGGCAAATAATGGGTCAAGCCGTGGTCATAGCAGGCCATACCTGGGCTCTTTTGAAAGGTCTTGGGGAGAGGGAGGTGCCTGTAAAGTTTGGTGGGGGTCTATGACTAATCGGTGGCCGAGTTATGAATTTTTATATCCCAGCACACGTGCTCAGCTGGAGCCAGGGCTCATACTAAAGTCTTTGATGAGCCACGCTCACGTGGGGGGTTCAGGGGCAAATAATGGGCCAAGCCGCGGTCGTAATGGGCTGTGGCTGCCCTGTTTGGAAAGGGCTCAGCATCCTCTACACCCCTGTGAACATCTATAGTGATCTGGTAAAATTAGTGAAAATATTTCTGCAAATGTGCATCTGTCAGATTCTTGGGTTGGATCCATCCCTGGTGTTCATCATGCCAGTACACTTCCAGAGCCTGATAGAACCAATGATGAGCATTGAGGATGTTCTGGCAGCTCATTGTGGCTTTAAGACCTTACTATCACACTTTGTTTGGTTTAACTTGTCTACCTCCAATCTTTAATCTGTGACATTAATTACAGAGCTGTATCACTGACTCTCTAGTGATAGAGAGGCATCACCCCTTTTCCACCAACAGGGAACAGGTTTTCAAACTAGTTTTGTTCAGGATTCTTTTATCCTTGGTGCAAGCGATCATTCCAGTTCACATTTCCACCAGCTTTGAGTGGAACCGTTGTAATCAAAGATGCATCATGAATGAAGGCAATTCAATTCATTCACAATGGGAGTAAACAGTCGTAGCAAGATGGTTGACCACATTGATTACATCAGAGGTTTTGTTCTGTTGTTGCAGATATTTGTTTTTGGTCCATTTTTTAAATTTAGCTCATCCAGCCATAGGCCAGGCCAGATGAGCTTATGTGATCACTCATTGTCTGTCCATCGTCGTCCGTCCACAATTTACAAAAATCACTACTTCTCCTACAGGATTGATCAGGTTTCGATCAAACTCACATACAATGTTCCCCAGGTGGATGTACATAAAAGTTGTCAAGACGGTGGCGACACCCGTCATATTTATAATTTTATAGGCATTTGAAAATTTCGGGTGACTTGTCGCACCAAACACTACGGTTCATAAACTGCCAGGACATTTTCACAGAAACTCAGCCAGAAGACTCTCAAGACATATTCCAACAAGAGTTGTTCACCAGGTGACGCCACCTGCCATGGATGAGGCTACACAGGGGTCATATCCAATTTCACAAAAATGGCTACTCCTCCTACAGGATTGATCGGATTTCAAACTTGCACACAACAGTGGCCGGTATGAGCTACAGCCTCACTGAGGCTATTTTTTTTTCTGAAGATGTAGCAGTTTCCATTGCTGCACTCGGCTTCCTCTCCAAACTAATGACACACCCACTGAGGTTATCATGGTTCTCACTAAAAACCAGCTCTCTTTTGGTTCCAGTTGGGAACCAGCTTTTTGGGTTTCAAACCAATTTATTTTAGGTCAAAATGCTCTGAAGGGTTCAAAATTTGGTGCCAGAACGGAACCCATTCCCTGTTGGTGGAAAAGGGGTTTCTGTTATCACCTTTCTTCCATAGTGTTTTCTCCATTGTTCTGTTTCATATTTTGAGTTTGTATGTTTGTTCTGCTTGTACCTGTTAGATGTCTAATGTTAGACACTCCATCTTCCTGCCTCATTCCATTTGTTTTGTAAAATGCAGCAGTAATTACATTCACAGATCCCAGACTCAGGGGAAATGCGAGGTAAGGTACAGTCACAGTCAGGCGAGTTGCTTTATGAGTGTTTTGTTGACTTAACTTTGTACTGAAGTTGTGCTTGAGAAAGGCAGATTTTTTTTCTTCTAAAAAGCTCATCTTCATCCCTGAATAATTTAAAATATGAGGAAGCACAAATTAACATTTGAGTCACAGGGGGTCTTTTCCTCCCAGATGCTACTGCTGGGAGGTATTCAGTTCACCCTCAATGAATAAACAACCATTTTCTCACTCAAGGAACACATCCAAACTGCAGACTTTGTTAACACTTACCATGCCCTCACATCATAAATTTGACTGTACAATAAGCTTTCATTTTCTTAAGCACCTGAATGAAACAATGGCCCCACAAACTAAATATTATACATCAGAAACTGTTTCATTTTCTTTGTTTGTCAGATTAAATTGCCCACTTTTACAGAGATGAAATGCATGTTAATTAAGCTTCAAATTCACCAGGCTCACTGTTTATATCTGTCCGAGGGGGATTTGGGAAGATTAGGTACCCTTAACAAACATTTAATGGTCCAATGCATGGCCCTCATTTAGAATAAACAATAAAAAAAATCTGGTCTAAAAGTGTAGTAAACAAGGAAATTAATAAATTTGGTTTCAAGCGCTTGAAATTAATTATGGAAGGAATAAAACATTTGGTGGTGTGTTGTTACAGGAAACTAATCAATGGCACCAAGCAGAGTTACTATTACCAAGCTGATTATTTTCCTATAACAGCACAGCACACCCAGGAGTGTTTTATTCCTCTTATACTATAGTAATGTGCCAACACTAACACTTTTTTACTGATTAAAGAATAAGACATCATATGTCCATTTATGTTTACATTTAATGCTGTGAAATGTTTGTGGAACAACTTGGCTCCTCCAGCCATCATCTGTAACCACTTATCCTGTGCAGGGTCGTGGGCAAGCTGGAGCCTATCCCAGCTGACTATAAGTGAGAGGCAGGGACAAGTGATCTGGACAAGATGCTAGATCACCACAGGGCTGATACATAGAGACAAACAACCATTCACACTCATACCTACGGTCAGTTTAGAGCCACCAATTAATCTAACCTGCATGTCTTTGGACTGTGGGGGAAACTGGAGCACCCGGAGGAAACCCACACAGACACTAGGAGAACATACAAACTCCACACAGAAAGGCCACTGGACTCAAACCTAGAACCTTCTTGTTGTGAGGCGACAGTGCTAACCACTACACCACCGTGCCGCTGCAACTTGGTTCCTGTTATCACTTATATTATAGTAGTTACGTATGAACAGTTGTTCCCTCACCAGCATTAAAACCACGAAGAAAGAAACCCCAAAATACAAATTTATTGTATGGCAGTAGGACTCATGGTGCGTTCTATTTGTACTGGGAAGTTGGAATTTCTCAGTGCCCAGTTGGAAATATCAATTGGAACGCCAAGTGACATCAGATTTCTGACTCAAAAAGTCAGGGGAACCTCACCAACCCCTGACCCCAAAATCCAAGATGGCTGCTCTGCACATCAACCGAGTGAAAGCTATTGTAATATACCGTTTATTAGTACTTCTGCCTTATTTGCATTTTGTTAATTAGTCAAACACAAAGTACTATCTATCTGGGTTCTGTTTGTGGATATGTTGCTACAGTGTTAGCATGCACAAAATACCATGTAATATGTTATCAGTTGGTATTGCTAACAGCTTTACTCTGTTGATGTGCGGAGCAGCCATCTTGGATTTTGAGTGAGGTTCCCCTGACTTTATACTTACCACCATATTTTATGCCTGTGAGACCTTGACTGTTTACAGCAGACACACCAAGTGGCTCAATCACTTCCACTTGACCTACCTCTGCAAACTCTTTCATATCAAGTGGCAGGACAAAATCGCGGACACAACGGTCCTAAAATGGGCTGGACTTCCCAGCATTAACACTTTTCTGCAGAAAGCCCAAGCCAGATAGACCAGCCAGGTTGTTAGGATTCCAAACAGTTGACGGCCCAAACAGTTATGTATGGAGAGCTGTGCCGAGGCAAGTGCTCATCTGGGGGGGCAGAAGAAACACTTCAAGGACAATCTCCAAAAGTGTCCCTCAAAGCCCTAGAAATAGATCTTAGGACTGTCCAAAGTGGCAAGCAAAGCTCACCAGTGGTGCACGTGCTGCAGAGATGAAACTCATCACCGAGGCCCAGAAGAAACAAGCTGCATGGAAGTCTTGAACTATTGCTACCCCCACTATAGCACCTACCCATGCATGCCCGACATGGGGGCATACCTTCAAAGCCTGGATTGGCCTCAGTCACCTCCGGACCCATAACCACCACCCACCAAATTGAAGTCATGGTCCTCTTCAACCCCAAAGAATGAACATCATTGCTAACAATTGATAACCTGGCTAGAAATTGTTGGTATTGGTTTTCTGACTTCTATACTGGAACATGGTCAACTTGAGCGTGATGCCATTCCCAGCTCTGACTTCCTAGGCAAATGGAACACCACACCAAATCTGGCTTCCAGACTTTTTCCTTGGACTCCTCTTGGAATTATTGCCATTTGTACTTGAACTTGTCTCAGGCTTGGGCATTGGTCTCGCTAAATATGGTCTTGGTCTCAACTGAGAGATAAGAGAATGAAAAAATAAAGTTGTCTTTCCTTTTTGCATGCACAAAGTTTCACAAGAAGTAAATCCTTCTTCCAGAAAAAAACAAACAAACAAAACCTAATCAGCCTAATTGGTGCAATGTAAGAATGAAGCCAACTAGTTGAGGATGCAGAAGGATTTGGTGGTTTTCACTCCTGACTTTGACTCAGTCTTACTTTCATTTGGATGTGATCTTGATTTACCTTGACCCCCTAGAGACTTGGCCTTGACTGGATTTTGGCTAGTCCTGGTCTTGGATTTGACAGTGATCTTGAATACATCCCTACTTTTTTTTAACCGATGACTCTGAGAAAGCATGACACTGGAAAAACTTTGAAAAAGGTTTAAACAAACAACTCCTCACATAATTACATACATTTTGTAAACCCCGTCACACAGATCCCTGTTCAAGTTGCTACTACCGGTATAGAAATATAAACCTGCATTCTGGCCAATTAGAATCGAGAATTCAACAGCACTGTGGTATAAATTCAAATAATTCTGGGTGCTTGGACAAGTCCATATACTGTGTTTAAAAAAAAAAAACTTCATCAGGTTTCATCAGATACGCATTGTTCCAGTGACATGAAGTGTATTATGGGTAAGGACATGGCGTGGTGGTGTCATGTGATGTATGATCACAGAGGAGTCTTGCCCCTCACCTGTCTAAGGGCACTGATAAATTGACATTGGGACAGAGATGAGGGCAAGAGACGTCCCGTGTGTGCTGTCTCTTTTGTGGAACTTTCATTTTCCATGTCATTAGGGGTGAAATGAGCTCCCAGTCACTTCAACACACACACACACACACACACACACACACACACACACACACACACACTCTCTCTCACACTCTGGTGCCCAGGGGTAGACATGGGATTATAGATTTATGTGGCTTCTAAGTTCCTATTTTTAACCACTTACAATCATAGTGCAGCAAAGTAATCATCTATGACATATTACCTTGCCGTGAGTGATACTTAGTCATACTTAAAAATGGACAAAATGATTTCTTGGGTAATAACACTTCAAGCATGAAACAGAAATGTATAACCACCACTTTTGCGAGCACAGATTCGAGAGCATTACTTACTTACAGGTGGTGCTACAACATTACTGATACACAGTTATTTTAGTATATACATTGGGCAAACAGGAGCAGTGGGTAGTTCAGGTCCACCCCACCAACACACGCTGCTAATAAATGGTGTCATGGTATGATTGTATGCATGTGCTGTCAGTGATGTAGGTGGTGGGCAATAAATGTCACTTTGTCGCCAGTAAAGTGCCTGCTCCCTTTAGAATATACCACCATCGCTCTCACACCAGTCACACTGCCTGATCCATCAGCGTCACTCCGGCAGTTATTACTCTGACAGCGTCATTGTGCTTAGTTGACTTTTCTCTGATTGAATTGTTTATTTTGGTCTCTAAAGGGAGATGAAATGGACTGACGGTTTTCCAAGGTTATTCCTGGCCACTAGTAGAACGTAATTCAATATCGTTTGGTATATGAAAGTGTGTTGTGTGGCGTAAGGTGTTTTGCTTCAAAGATAACTTTTAAGGTATCTGATTGCTGGTCTTTAAGTTGATATGACAAAATTCCTTAAAGACCATACAAAGTTTTCTCCAACTTTTTGTATTTTGAGCTCTTCGGATGCATGTTTTTGTTTAGATTAAAAAAAAAAAAAAAAACCCACACATCCAAACTATAAGAATCTGGATCTTAACTAGCATATCGAGTGGCTATAAACCAAAAATTATTAAATTCCTGAAAATTTTTCGAGAAATTCGCAAAAACCAACAACAACGAGTTGGTTGTTGAACTCGTACATCATACATTTCTCAGTCCAAGTTATTTGTAAATGAAGCTTGCTCTGAATCTCCATAATTTGATCTTTCAGAAATTGCAGGACTTTTGAAGAGGAAAAAAATGGATCATGATATTAGTAGTTATTGAGGTCAGATCATACACTTTGGAATGGAATAAATAACAGGAACTGCTTTTGACTTTCTGTCATGTCTGTTTCAGCCTACTTGTTAGGGGTGGTGGAGGTCTGGTGAGATAAAGGCTCCACAAGCAGAACAGACAGTAATCCAATAAATAAGGTGATTTTAATTCAGGGAAAGGGCGTGGCAAAAAGGTAAAAACAACGGGACAAAAACAAATGGCAAAAAATAACCCAGATAACAAGAGACAGAAACTAGACAAAAAACACAAAACAGGCAAGGACAAAAACAAGAAAAAAAAAAAAAAAAAAACCTCATGCAAAAAACCATGAACTAGAAATAAACCCTTAGTGCAAAAGCCATGAAATAGAAAAATGAGCTTGAGCAAACAACCATTAAATATAACAGAGGCACAGAAACGGCTAGAAGTAAAGCGAGATGTTCTGGCAAAGTCTGAAAACAGTTTATTTATACACAGCAGAGAAAACCAGGAAGTGAATGCAGGCATGAAGGAATTCCCGTTCCGGATTCGGATCAGCGCTGGCATAAGAGATTCGTAATCTCCGGAGTGGATGTCCGGAGCAGAGCATGACAGTACCCCCCCCTTCAATGAGCGCCTCCAGGCACTTTAGGAAGAGCATCGGGGTGTTGCCGGTGGTAGTCAGAGATGACGGTTGGGTCCAAGATGAATCTGGCAGGGACCCAACTTCTCTCCTTGGGACCATAACCCTCCCAGTCCACCAGATACTGGAGTCCTCTGCCTCGCCACCGCACCTTCAGCAGCTTTACCATGTAGGCTTCGCCACAATCAATGAGCCTGGGAGGAGAAGGGGGTTTGGAAGGTGGGAACAAAGAACTAGCGACCAGAGGTTTAAGCTGTGACACATGGAAAGTGGGGTGAATACGTCGCATGGTGAGTGGTAATGCCAGTCTAACGGAACATGGATTGATTACCTTGCTGATGAGGAAGGGTCCTAGGTATCTGGGCGCCAGCTTGCGGGAGATGGTTCTGAGTGGCAGATGGCGCGTGGAGAGCATGACTCGCTGCCCCACCCGGTAAGTGGATGCTTTAGAGCAGTGTTTGTCGGCCTGCCTCTTGGATGCTAGGGTGGAGCAAATGAGTCTTCTCCGAGCCAATGCCCACGTCCTCCTGCAGCGGCGTATGAAGATTTGGGCTAAGGGTACGGTGACCTCCTCTTGGTTGGGGAAGAGTGGTGGTTGGTAACCTAGGGAGCACTGGAAGGGTGAGGCCTGTGGCAGATGAAGGGAGAGTGTTGAGCGTACTCGACCCAAGGTAAGTACTTACTCCAAGAAACGGCATCCCTGGACGTCATGCACCTGATTGCCACCTCCAAAGCTTGATTCGCCCGTTCTGCCTGGCCATCGGTTTGAGGATGGAACCCTGAGGAGAGGCTACAGGAGGCCCCAATGAGTTTGCAGAAGGCCCTCTAGAATTGCGCAGTTGACTGAGGACCCCGGTCGGAAACAATGCCAGCGGGGAGTCCGTGTAGGCAGAAAACGTGAAGGATGAGTAATTTGGCAGTTTCTTTAGCTGTGGGAAGCTTGGGCAGAGGGACAAAATGGACTGTCTTGGAGAACCAGTCAATAACTAAGGATGCATGTGTTGCCACCCGAGTTGGGGAGTCCTGTGACGAAGTCCAGGGCGATGTGAAACCAAGGTCGATGAGGAATCGGGAGGGGTTTTAGCAGGCTGGCAGGGGGTTGATTGGCTGTCTTGTACTGGGCGCATGTGTCGCAGGCTACCACAAACTCCTGGACGTCTTCCTTGATTGATGGCCACCAGAATTGCTGTTGGAGGAGTGCCAGGGTTCGAGCAGCTCCCGGATGACAAGCCAACTTGACCCCACTGCAGCACCTAGGTTCACATAGAACAGGGAACAAGCAGATGGTTAGGTGGTGTTGCTCGAGTTACCTTCTCCGGGGTCCTGCTCCAGGGCCTTCTGCACCAATGTCTCTACCTCAAGTAGGGTGGCCCCCACCAG
>JAPFFA010000010.1:32495420-32506787 GCA_026153275.1 Sciades herzbergii | reverse complement strand
GTGAAGGTAGAGGTAACCCAGCGCAAGCAAGCAGCCATCCATTCCTGCAGCCATGATAGGCCTGGTCGCTGACAAGTGCACCCGCTTGTCACACTGGGGGTAAAAGCAGTGACCGCGGGAAGTAGGGGAAGGAATACGAGAGAGTCTAACTGCAGTGTTCTTCAGGGGAGTTGTTGTCCCAGCAACGGCCTTGGCCAAGGCAAGTGCTGGCTGAGGGAGCCGAAAGCTTGGGATTGTTTGGTCTTGGGGCGAGTAGACGCATTCTTTTACACGACTACTCTGTTTGTCTATTCTGGTCTCCGAATTGATCCATTTTCCTTTGCAAAGCCAAAAGCTTCTCCATGATGTTTTCCATGTTGCGGTTCAAGTTCTGAATAGCCACAGTCTACATAAGATATATATTTGATATTTACCAATTATAGTAGTTTAACACTTTTTAAAAAATATTTTCAATTTAGATCCTTTATTAGCCCAAATGCATTTGTTACAAGTCTTTGATTTATTGTACATAAAGATATACAAGAGCTTTGCTTGAAGCTGTCCAACCATGGTTAAATAAGGACTTTCCTCAGAGATTCCCATCTTCTTCTTCTTCAAGTGCCAAATCAGAGTATGATCTTGCCGACCATGTTTTTGAAACCAGTTCTATCCTACGCTAACTGTAACAGGTCCACAGCTTTCATACCCGTTTCCAGTGCCAGACTCTGCAGAAGGTTCTGTCTTTGTCTTCCTCGACTTTTTCTTCCCTCCACTCTTCCTTCGATGCATAACTTTTCAATCGAGTCCTGACAGCACCTTTAAAGTGTTCGACAAAGCTTGTAGCTTCTCATACTGCAACATTACTTCAAGCTTGAAAGGTCTATGGATTACAATCCCTGCTGTATACACAGCTTTGAATCACAGTTCAAGCTGGAGGCATCAGTACGTCATGCCTACACACTGCCCTCTGGCGTCACGACCGAATCCAACAGAGTGCATTACACTTACATTCACACTTAAAAAAATATATACATATAGAACTCAGGGTCATTAAAAAGATGTTTTATTTGTGGTTAACCAAAAACAAAACCTCCCATAACTGTTGAACAAATAACATCCCATAACTCTGATAAATATGGCTATGAATCAGAAACAGAAAACAACAAATCATAAAATCATCCATACTTTCACTATTTACACATTTATAAAGACTATTGGAGTGATTTTTAAGACACGGTGAATTGTGCCTGGTGTAGGGTGAATATTAGATTCAGACAACAGAGCCGTTGTTAAGGGAATCCCATTGCCGATTGGATTGTGATCTGAATAAAAAAAAAAAAAGCACTCTTGCTTTGAGACATTGTGCACTCCCCCTGTGCAGTGATAAATGTTTGACTTGAAACAAGAAGACTGCAGGGTAAATTCTCCAAAAAAAAAAAAAAACCGAGTATCCATCCATCCAAACTGATCTTGAAGTTGGCCTGGAGTCAACCAAACCTACTTCCCAGCACTCCTACGATAAGACGTGCTTAATGAACCCCGAAGCTTAAGATAGCAACAGCATCTGCAATGTAGATCAGTCGTTTAAAATGCTGCCTTGTCTCATCATTCATTCTCATTTAACAAAGCCTTGATGATGGACAATCAGTAAATAGCAAAGGTCCTAAGCAAAGGGCGAGGGGAAAATAAATAAATAAAAAGAAGACTGGCAGCAAGGAGTGAAAGTAATTTAGCTTTGTCATACTAACTGCTGATTTTCATGCTTCGTTAGCTCGTATTCATTGTTATTCAGTTGAAATCCCAGAAAATCAATCCAGAAAAGCAAATCAGGCAGGCAGACAGTTACCTGGGAGGCATCAGAGAATAAAGCGCTCAACTATGTCTGAGATTTTGGAAGTAATTTTAACAAGAAGTGCTACTGATGTGCCAGGATGGTAGATTTTTTTTTAAAGGAGAAAACAACAAAAAAGTGATATGAAAAGTATAAAGGATGAATCAACGAATCCCAAAGAACAGTGCCACCGTTTCCAGTCTGTTATTGGAGGTAGATCTCTCAGGAGAGTTTAGGGAAAGGGGTTTTTTTTTTGCTTTATGAACTGATCTCAACCTGTTATACATTTCAATACATATTCAATATATTTAATGGGTTTTAACAATAGTGAATAAAACCAAGGATATGCAAGCATGCACTCAAAACTGGATAGGAACATCTCTTCAAAAATGGACTTTTTTTAATTTTTAATACAATTCAAACAGTGGCTTGGTGTTAAGAGTCCTACCACAATAATGGAATTTAATTTCCTGCTGTGGCGCTTTTTTCACCCAGAGTAGGCATGTTTAAATGGCTGCAAAGATCAAGGCTGAGAGTTCAGTAGTGTGTGTGTGTGTGTGTGTGTGTGTGTGTTGCCAGGCAAATCAGAGATGTACGTGTTGGCGTTAGTCCACTCCGAGAGCCCTTAGCTGTCTCTCTATCTCCTCGTCTGATATCCCATCTGCTTTGGCGGTGGAGGTGGCGGGTTTGGTTCGGGTAGCAGAGGGAGCGTGGGCCATCTGCCGAGCAAACAAGAGGGCTTAAAAACGTAATGCAAAAAACACTTTAAACGTAAATGCAATGCAACAGGAAACACAAATGGTCAGGATGCTCGAGAGCTCAGAATATATACATATATGATATGATATGATAGATATCCCATTAGTGAGACTGAGATAAAAGGAAATGATGCGCTGTGGTTTATTTGCTGTACATGTTTTGGATAATTATCAAAATAGCAAAAGAATCTTGTACTGTGGAAGACAGGCAAGTGGATTGGATGCCTTCTGATTTCCTGCAGATAAACGCACAGGAAAAACATGCAAAGCGATAGCATATCTTCAAAGCGTTTTAAAGCGGAAAGTAGCCACTTACATTACGGAAAAGTTAGAGTTTATAATGTTTCTCAAAATACTTTTGCCGTTATCAGAAAACAACTAACTATCTGTCAACTTGCTTCACAGAAGTTTTACAACATTATAGTTACAGACAATTATTCCATTGACAGGATAGGAACAGTCGCACACTCTGATTGGCTACTCTACTACTAGGATATCAGCTCATATACCGCGAGTAGAGAAAAACAAAATGGCGGCGCGTGTTGCTGAACCAACTGAGGACGAAATAAAAACTCAACTCAAACCCCCCCCAAAAAAAGCAACAAAATATGGAATGAAAGTATTTGATGGTAAGAACGTGTCTTTTTTTTAATTTTTCAAGAATTATTATTATAGCATTTTTTCACAAATTGCTCCTGACATTTCGCCGGTTTGTTTACATTCGACATCTTTAAGCATTAAAATTGTTTTTTTTTTTTTTAGACTGGTTCAAAAGCGCAACACAGTTTGAAAATTACAGAACTGAAATGTCTAAAACTATTCTATACCTCGGCACGACAGCAAGACGGCACTTTGTTCCAAAAAACACTAAAGTCAATTCATGCAGCCATTGATAGGTTTTTAAGAAGTCCAACCTAAGCGGAAATGATTTTGTCGGACATTTTGTATCAAGTTTTTATTGATTGAATTTGCAAAAAATAAAAATGTCCCGTTTCTCAAAATCCAGTGAATGTGGATAGAATAAAACCGTTATTCCACTCAATCTTGTCGTACAAGGTTTATAGCTGAGTCGGGGTTAGTTGACAAGGCACATATCAGCTCATGTACGACTCGATTTCGTGGAACAACTGTTAAATGGATAAAACGTATATTCGGTCATTCTTTAATCAATTAAAACAAAGTAATTGTTGGCAAACTGCTGTAGTCCAAGTGACCGTTCTGGACGTGCTGTTGTTATTATACTTTATTTGTCGATTATTTTCCTACAACCGGACGCTCCATGTGGTTTTATTCCATACACAACTGACAAAGATACAACAGCTACGAAGAAATGAACACACGAACCTGCAAGGTATGTTAAATTGCTAGAATTAAATCACACAGGCAAGAATTTATCCAAATGAAAAATACTAAAAACATATACTCTTAACATCAGGGCACCAAATCCCTACATTTTGTTTTTAAAATATATGCTCATCAGTTACTTTATTAGCGACGCCTCCTTGTTTGTGCAGTTATCCAAATCTGCCAATCATGTGCTGCCAACTATACAATCAAACACACAGATAGTGTCAACGAGGCTGTAGCTCATACCGGCCAGTGTTGCTGTGTGCGAGTTTGAAATCTGATCAGTCTTGAAGGAGGAGTAGCGATTTTTGTGAAATTGCACATGACCCCTGTGTAGCCACATCCATGGCAGGTGGCGCCACCTGGTGAACAACTCGTTAGAATGTCTTTAGAGTTTTCTGGGTGGGTGAGTTTCAGTGAAAACATCCTGGCAGTTTATGAACAGTAGTGTTTGGTATGAAGAGAGTCACCCAAAATTTTCAAAACACCCATAAAAACGTAAATGACAGGTAGCGCCACCGTCTTGACAACTTTTACACCCACCCACCTGGGGAACGCCGTATAATCGGATTTCCATCAAACTCTCAATCCTGTAGGAGGAGTGGTGATGTTCATGAAATTGCACATGACCCGCCTGGAGCCTCATCCATGGCAGGTGGCACCACCTGGTGAACTCTTGTTGGAATATGTCTTTAGAGTCTTCTGGGTGAGTGAAAACATCCTAGCAGTTTACGAACAGTAGTGTTTGATATGAGGAGTCACCCAAAAATTTCAAGCCACCCACCATCTTGACAACTTTTATACAAACCAACCTGGAGAACATTCCATACGAGTTTAATCAAAATCTGATCACTCCTGTAGGAGGAGTAGTGATTTTCGTGAAATTACACAGGACCCCTGTGTAGCCGCATCCATGGTAGGTGGCGCCACCTGGTGAACAATTGTTGTTGGAATATGTCTTCTGGGTGGGTGAGTTTCAGTGAAAACATCCTAGCAGTTTACGAACAGTAGTGTTGGGTGTGAAGAGAGTCACCCAAAATTTTCAAACCACCCATAAAATGTTAAATATGACCAGTGGCACCACCGTCTTGACAACTTTTATACATGCCAAACTGGGAAACATTGTAAGCGAGTTTGATCAAAATCTGATCAGTCCTGTAGGAGGAGTAGCAATTTTTGTAAATTGTGGATGGACGACAGATGGACAAGACGTGATTGCATAAGCTCATCCGGCCTGGCCTGCAGCTAAAAAAAAAAAAAAGAAGGGATCTCTGTGACAGACACAACAGCAGAGCGATAGTTCTGAAGGTGGAAACACCTTGTTGATGAGGGAGGTCAGAGGAGAAAGGCCAGATTAGTTTGAGGAAGGCTATGGTAATACGGTAATAAGCACTCTTTACAAACATGGTGAGCAGAAAAGCAACTCGGAATCCACAACATGACGAACCTTGAGTTGGACTCCAGAAACTGGACATTGGCATTTTTCCGTATTCTGATGTTTGATGTGAACGTTAACTGAAGCTCTTGACCTGTATCTGCATGATTTTATACACTGTGACGCTGCCACATGATTGGCTGATTGGATATTTCCAAGACTGAGCAGGTGTGTGTGTGTTGTTTAGTAGGAGTAGTATACATAGTATGTAAATTCTACGGACACTAAAAATGACAGACTGCTCCTTTAATTTAAAATCTTGTGGTTATATACACCGAATTAATGAATTTATTTAAATCTCAGCCGTGTGCGAAACACATCGCTCTCACCTTCCCCGAGATCTCGATGCCAATCTCATCCAGCACCTGGTTCACGATGTCCTGAGATTCTTCCTCGTCTCCTGAGTCCTCGAACAGATCGTCCAGCGTGTCGTTAACTGAGAAGTTGAGAAAAAGAAAAAACAACAACCCGGGATCGTTACGTTCTACGGCTAAGGTCGGATTCCACCCGATCGATACCCTTTAAACGAGTCCTCTGATCCGTGAAGAGGTTTTAACCATTAAAAATTGAAGGAAAATACTTACTCATCTCTTCAGTCATCTCCATCTTTGCTGTTTCTTTCTGGAAGTTCTGCATCGTCTGCAAAGTCTTTTGAGGATCCATTTTCTTATTGACTGCCTGCATCGTCTGGATAAACCCATGGAATGAGCAAACGGAATTAAAATTTAATGGGAATGAGCCGTTATACTGAAATATCTACCGTTAAGATTAATGATGAACACCTAATAAATACATATGCGAACTATTTGATGTGCTGCCCCATACTTTAGCGGTGGTGCCCATGGCTCCTGCCATCTTCATCTGCGAGTGCATGAGTTTGGTCTGAGTGGACATAGACGTGACTTTGGAGCTGACGGCGTACGTCCTGGTCTTCTGTTTTCTCAGCTGGACCAGCTGTTTGGCCAGGATCTTGCACGCCTCCTTGTTCCCTGATTTGGCCATCTTCTTGATCTCCAGCTCCTGTTCCAGCAAGAAGAGATGCAACAGTTACAGTATGTATACAGTTATTCACTACATAGTGACTGTTAGACCGCTTCATGCCATTCCACAACTGAAATCTTGACTGATTGGTCAGAATCTACGTATTTGTTGATTTATTTTCTCTGATGAGAGTGCTGTAAGCCAAATCACAGGTTTATATAAAACCAGAAGTCAGGAAGATTGAAAAGAAGAGAGTGTGGAATTAGCTTGAAAATTTGACGAGTACAACTTCCAGGTCCCTCCCTCTCCGCGGCACTCCACCCCCGCCTCCAAGCCCCTCCCTGCAGCTTGCATGTGCAGGTTAGCAACCATGGCAACAGAAAAGACCTGCGGTAGGTTTCCCAAAAGCCTCTTAACACTAAGAGCACCTTAACCAACGCTAAGAGCACCTTAACCATTTAACGATGATCTTTGTGCTATGATGCTTTTGGGAAACTAGGCACAGATAAACTGTATGGAGCGAGAGCACGGCTGCATCCGAACACACACACTTCCATACTATTAGTAAGCAGAAAGCAGTATGGGGTGTGTTTGAATACTCAGTAGGCGTTTACTAGTACTTGAACGGGACTTGGATGATCTACTACGTCTGTAGTTTGGAAACGTACCACACTATGCTATCCCATAATTCAGCTGGAGACTCCGAATGACCAAAGAAGGAGGAGAAAGAGAAGATTCCCCTGGGAAGAATAGAAAGAAAATGGCTGTCCAAAGTGAAGCTGGTTGTTAGTGCAGTGTACAAATGTATCAGGAATTGTTGGAACGTTCCTGTGGCATACGTGACTGTACATCATCTATACATATCCGGGTTAGAGAACAGGCAAGATGGTGGTGGAGTACGTCGAAATTGCGTCCTTATTCCTCGCTCGCGTTCTCTTAACAACATACTACAGTTACAGTCAAGTAGTAGGTACTTAACCTTCATTAGTCCATACTGAGAATTTGGATGCAGCCTATGCATGAGGGGGAGGAGGGTCGACCCACAGCAAGTGCACAATCAGTGACTGACACTCCGTCAGACACGCCTCCGAGCTCCGATTGGTCGTTTTGTTTCCGTCATGGTGGATTCTTGCAAATGGCATTAAGAGCACTAGGTGGAGCCTGGCAAGCCTGATTTTTCCATCTATTTACTGCTGCTTTAATAAACGTAATTAGTATAAATACGCAGGTGATTATAGAAAATCGCGTGCGCTGATTTATCGAGAAATAGTCCGAATTTCTCGATCACCTCCTCAAGTGACTCGGCAAAATAGCGTAAATGAGGAAGAATTACAAATTCTGAAAGAAAATGCTGTTCCTAAAAGCACTAAAGATGCTCTGAAGTTTGGTCTAAAACTATTCAAAGGTAAAGTGAGATTGTGATTTATTTTATCGATTTCGAAACAAAGTATTTTATGTGAGTCGGCGTAGATAAGTGACAAGTCTGCGCGCGCCGTTATTACATTTGCATGCCGTTTTTGAAGTTTGAAATATAGATCACCTGTGTATTTATACTAAAACAATTATCCACCTCAGGCTTGACTTTGTCTCGGTTATTATGCACCGATATTCACGTCGCTGAGTCATTGTCAACGATAAACTGATAACCAGGTGCCATTTTTTAAATAAATAAAGTTGGCCTTGCACATTGTGAACATTATAACTATTAATTTGTAGCAGCAATGTAACGTGAGGTGGAGCTCCTTGGCTACATTTAAGCACAAAACGTTAAGAAAAAAAAAAAACGTAATTGTGGACGGCACAGTGGTGTAGTGGTTAGCACGGTCGCCTCACAGCAAGAAGGTTCTGGGTTCGAACCCAGTGGCTGGCGAGGGCCCTTCTGTGTGGAGTTTGCATGTTCTCCCCATGTCTGCGTGGGTTTGCTCCGGTTTCCCCCACAATCCGAAGACATGTGGTTAGGTTAATATGGGACGGCCTTGGGCTGAAGTGTCCTTGAGCGAGGCACCTAACTCCCAACTGCTCCCCGGGTGCTGTTAGCATGGCTGCCCACTGCTCTGGGTATGTGTGTGTGTTCACTGCTTCAGATTGGTTAAATGCAGAGAGGAAATTTCACAAGTGTGTGATGAATAAAGTTGTGCTTTCTTTAATTAAAAAAAATATATAAAATAATAATAAATTTTGCCTGAATAGTCACTGTTACCATTCCATAGTTGATTTTTTTTTTTTTTAAAACAGCATGTCCTGACGTGGCTTATTCAATGCATTGTTCTTTCTATCCATTTAGAATTACACTTCATTTGTAGAACATCCATGAAACAAACTCCCCCCCGACATTAACAAACCAAAAAAAGCGCAGCTTGTCATGTTCAAAAAAATGCTGGTAAACAAAGCCGTTCAAGTCAGAAAACTTGCTTTACAAAGCCCCGACACTGGAGACCCCTTTCAAAAAAGTGAAACGCCTCCTCACAGAGAACTTCACAATGAGACACGTTTTTGGGTGTTGAATTGGATCATCCTCTGTAAAGCCCCTGTGAAAGAGCTGTAATGGATTAAAATGAGCGCCTGGGATTCGTCTTGCATTCGTCTGGAACCACTGTTACAGAAAATTAATCAACACCTTCTAAAGATAAAGAGAACAAGCTTAATAAACTGCTTAACCAAAGGAACTGGAATTTCAAGGGCAGAAGCTGCACAAGCTAGGAGTAAAATTAATAAATTGCTTATAGTAGGTGTATCAGACGCTCGCTGGCCGTGCTGTGAAAACTGTCCATGCAGACGCACATCTAAGTTCCCAAATCTGTCACTGCTTAACTCTTCAATATGTTCTATTGTGAATATGATCATTAAAAAGCTTATAAATCACTGCTTTCCAAAGAAATGTATCTGGTTAAGATCTGTTCAGGACGTTGGGAGAAACGGCAGGTTGAAGTTGGTATAACAGAGTAAAAACTCTGCTTGTGTGACATCAAGAAACTTCCGGTGGTTTTTGAGTCACGGGAAAGCGGTCAGGCTCTCTCTCTCTCTCTCTCTCTCTCTTCTGATAGGTTTCCGACTGGATTACTCGTGAATATCAATCAGATAACTTTTATAGGGATGTTGTCTTGCTCTCACTGTTTCTGACTCAGCAAAATTTTCCCTCAGCTAGTTCTGATGTTACGGGAGACTTTGAACCGAGTTTTCATAGCTTTACCTACTTATTTTTTCAAATCAAACTGATTCGTGTAAATAAATAATTTTAGAATATAACTAGCTCTTCTGATGAAAAATATTGAGATCTTACAGAACAGAAGTCAGAAATGCGAGTGTCAATTTCAAGTCAATTAATTGGAATTGTTTACTGGATGTGGATCACAGTTTATTCGAGATTCGCCTTGAAGGCTATGAATATTATCATTTATATTCTTTCATATAAACACTAGTAGGCCCTACATAGAAATACAAAGGCCTACAGAGCACAAAGAGGGTATTAGAAATAATCTTTTATTACTTTTTTTTATTGAGTGTACCAATTTAACATTTTTACCCAATTAAAATAATTAATAGTAATTTGCATAATGGGTTTTTAGTAATTTTTTTAAACTTTGTATTGAGTATACAGCCATCTATGTGCCACCAATTTCCATGTAAATATCTTGAAAAATAATTAAAAAAAAAAAAAAAGTTATGAAGAAAAAACATTTGATCTCATTGGTTAATGAGGTCCATTTTGGACCATGTGATCCTCATACAGAATATTACAGCAGTTTTCTAAAAATTAACCTGGTTTTTTTTTTTTATCTCTGATTTGTAATATCTCAAGAATGGATAAATATATTTTAATTCTGTAAAAAAGTATGTTGTTCTGCATTCAGTAAAACCAGTTTCAAACAATTTGGGTTGAATTTTAAATTTTTATAATGTCTATATTTAAGCTTGTGCAACATATCCACATCATACAACACTGGACAACAAGGAGCTTTCACGAATGTATTTTTAGAAACTTGAGCAATATCAGATGTCCGAGTACTGGCTGATAAGATACTAACATTCCCTTGCTGACTTTCGGAAAGCAGATCATTAGATTAGATTAGATAGATCTTTATTGATCCCTTTGGGCGGGTTCCCTCAGGGAAATTAAAATTCCAGTAGCATCATTACAGGATAAACAGAGAATAGAAATAATAGAGATAAATTAAATTAGGTATTTGCATATACAAATATAAAAAAGAACAAGATATGTGAAGGGGGGGGATATCACAGATGCTGATAACTGATATTTATTTACCGTAAATGATATTTGTAGTTTGAAAACTTACAGGTATTTACTTCTTACTCTCAACTTACATTAAAAGAACAATTAATACTATTTTAAAAAAAAGTGCAGAAAGTACACTGACGACCGTCATCATCTCCAGATGTGTGTGTGTGCGCGAGAGAGTGAAATTCTAGGATACGAAACAGGGCATCGTGCTTAATTGTGCCAAGCATGTTGTTCAACCTCAATGTGTTCTTACCTTCCCTCTCACTGTGGATGTGAACGCAGGTCCTGCTTCATTCCCATGTTTCTCATAAACACCGAAAAAAATATATTTGATTGGATTTACTTGACACGTGGTCCACATTTCTACCAATCCAACAACACTATGAGTGGGACACTGGATCAGAATAAATAAGCTGCGGCAGATCTCAAATATCAGCTCTGATAATCGGTCGACCCCTACTTCAGCCTTGCAGAACTCCAGAGCGGATTGCTGTGCCACATTCGACAATCTGATTGGCTGTTATTTATTGGTATTCACTCCTTGTTACATTTTTTAAAAATAATTTTTCACTTGTCGCTACAGAAAATGACATAAAAATGCTACACTTCAGTGTGAATGCCCTACTCGTGATTATGTTAGTCTCTTGTAGCCAGGACTGTAAAATAAATTCTACTGATCGTCCCTCAGCAGAGACTTATTTAATTATTCACGTGTACACGTGGGCGGCACGGTGGTGTAGTGGTTAGCGCTCTCGCCTCACAGCAAGAAGGTCCGGGTTCGATCCCCGTGGCCGGC
>JAPFFA010000010.1:31885267-31898940 GCA_026153275.1 Sciades herzbergii | reverse complement strand
TCAGATTTTTATTTGTTTAAAATTTTGAAGACCATTTATCATTTTCGTTTCACTTCACAATTATGTGCTACTCTGTGCTGGTCTATCACATAAAATCTCAATAAAAAACTTTTAAGTTTGTGGTTGTAAAGTGGAAAAATGTGAAAAAGTTCAAGGGGTATGAATACTTTTGCAAGGCACTGTATACCTCCATATACCTCGAGAAAAAGTGAGTGTGCACCTTTCAAGAGCACCATGCAAAAGACTCCTAACGAGAGATAAGGGGTCAGGGCTTCCAAACTCCCATGCAACTGTCAATTATTCAAGATTCCTATGTTGAAATGTCTCATCTACCATGTTTATCAGGAAAAAAAAGCTCTTTTGATGACTTAATATTAAAATACAGAGCTTCTACGTGAAATGTGTGAAGATTAGCAGGTCTGCTACTTTTTATGTGTGCCTTTTATGTTTGGTGTTTTGCTGTAATTGTTGTTGATGTGGGAGATTTTACCTTCAGCTTTGATGAGCACTATGGGGAATCAATTATGTGAATTCTGACATTTCACATAATGACTTTCATCTGAGATTATTTTTGCCTAGCTTTTGTGTTTTTTTTTCGTTGTTTGTAAGGACACATGCATTGATCATAAATTAGAGGTAGACTTTCATTCCTCACAAGTTTTGCCACAATCAGATTCAAAGATGGGACAGGTACGTGTAATATTCCCACAGTGTTAGCAGTGAATCTGTTTTGGATACGTCTGAACTTTTATGCGGTCAAAGGTTGGTACACAATAACTTCGAGAACAGAATGGGTTGATGCTACCATGCTTAGCCTGCTAAGAGTGACAGTGGGGCCTTTAAAGAACTACCTAGATAATTACACTGTCCTGATAAGAATGCTTTCAAACCAGCCTTTCATTGTAAAGCGGTCAGTTAAAGCAAGACCTCGGATGAAACATAAATCTTTTTTCTAAATATTTTGAAGGCAGGAATTGCTTGCACACAATGTGCATTTTATGTATCTGAGGCACAGACATAATAACAAGAGGTCAAAGTAATTTTTTGCAGTGTAGCAACAATATGAATAGCATTAAATGCAGGATTTGGGCCTTGGGCTGTGAATATTGTACATTATTTCTGTTCTGCTTCTCTTTGACAGATAACTATCAAATCTGTGACAGCCAGAGCTGAAGTTAGCAAAACACCATGAAGTCTCTGGATTAGCTCTGCGAAATGAGTATGACCGACATGGTTGTCTGAACTGCTGAGCAGCAAATGTTTACAACAGCAAGGTTTGATATTTGTAACATTCTTCTTGATAAGAATTATTGTTCATTTGTTTCACTCTCCATAAATTCTTTGGCAAAGTCAGCTAAAATGAGTGTGATGCCTCTGGGATCCGATAAACCTGAAACCAAAGGAAGAGACAAACCTCCTGAATGCTGCTTTAAAAGCAGAATGAGAGCATGATTCTTTCTCTTAGTACCTTAATCTAATACTTAATAAAATGGGTGGCACGGTGGTGTCGCCTCACAGCAAGAAGGTTCTGGGTTCGAGCCCAGTGGCCGACGGGGGCCTTTCTGTGTGGAGTTTGCATGTTCTTCCCGTGTCTGCATGGGTTTCCTCTGGGTACTCTGGTTTCCCCCACAGTTCAAAGACATGCAGTTAGGTTAACATAGGCTGAAGTGCCCAAGAGTGGCGGCGCGTACGTATGCAGTGGCTTTGCTCTCCTGTGACTAACTAAATTTCATTGTACATTTGTGCACTGACAATAAAGGCATTCTATTCTACTTCAGAGGCCTACAATTATAGCCTTGGGGTTTGAGATTTTTTAAAAATATAGTTACAGCAGTGGACTGACTTCTTCGCTGGCATGATGCTTTCTTGACTGTGACGAATGACAATGAATGCAGCATGGGGCCCCTTTTTATACCCACCTGTGAATGCCACAGATACGCCGCAGGTACACAGCAGCAACACCGCACGTAAGAACGAAATGCCACGTCAATGAAACCGTTACACTGCAGCAACGCATCATACGCCACCCATACACCTCAGTACGTCATAACTTTAAGTTCCTTGAACCCCATATAAACCCCAAATATGCCACAGTAACACCACACATACGTCACAGGACTTTAATTTTGGACAAAATACGCCTCATTTCTTAGCGTTTGACCCACACGCCGCTTACGTGGCAAGATACGAGACAGTGTGACACAAGCATAATACAATAATTGTATTAAATCAATTCATAGCCTTCTGTAACCTACATTATATAAAGGACAGGTTGTAGTGAGGTCCAGGTTCTTAGTAGGATACTAACAGTTACTGCTTGTTTCTGTAACGTAGCTAGGTCAGTTCTCAGAGCACAGCGATATTTCTAGCTAGCATTCTGTTGTAGAGCAGGAATGAAAAGTTAAATATTTCACAGGTAAATTGCTTACCTGGAGACTCAATGAGACAAATAGATGTCCAGGTAGGACACCATTGAGTGGGACCAGTTATTGGACCAGTTTGATCCTGGGAGACAGAAGGGACATGGCTGAAGATCTTAAGATGAATCAAATTAATCTTTTTGATGTATCTTGCTCGTTCTTTGGCAGGCAGAGTGGACATCTATTCATTTGACATAGTATCTTTGGGTCATTTATAAACTAATTTAGTTCTTGTAGGTATCTGTTGGTTTTGTATTGCTATTTTACATTAAAGTTTATTGTGAGTGTCATTTGTTTTCCCCAAAAAATAGACGGGGATGTGTCGCAAGGCAAATTTCCCGAACATGCCAGTCCAATGAGACAAATTGGGTGGCACGGTGGTGTAGTGGTTAGCACGGTCGCCTCACAGCAAGAAGGTTCTGGGTTCGAACCCAGTGGCCGGCGAGGGCCTTACTGTGTGGAGTTTGCATGCTCTCCCCATGTCTGCGTGGGTTTCCTCTGGGTGCTCTGGTTTCCCCCACAGTCTAAAGACATGCAGTTAGGTTAATATGGGACGGCCTTGAGTTGAGGTGCCCTTGAGCGAGGCACCTAACTCCCAACTGCTCACCGGGTGCTGTTAGCATGGCTGCCCACTACTCTGGGTATGTGTGTGTGCTCATTGCTCATGTGTGTTCACTGCCTCAGATGGGTTAAATGCAGAGAGGAAATTTCACAAGTGTGTGATGAATAAAGTTGTGCTTTCTTTCTTTTCTTTCAATGATGAATAAATCCTAATAAGAAACTTCAAAAGTATCAACTAGTATATATCACATAACACTCTGAATGTTTCTCAAAATCATGCCTGTATTATAATTTTTGTAATTGACAACTTTACATTTTGGGGGCAGCCATGGCCTGTTGGTTCAAGAAGCAGCCTGTTGCTGGTTCAATTCCTGGGCCCAGCAGGAAAAACGTGAGGGGAGTTGAGTGAATGAACAGTACTTTCCCCTCCCTCTGTATCATGGCTGAAGTGCCCTTGAACAAAAGCACCTAACCCCCAACTGCTCCCTTGGTGCTGTAGCATAGCTGCCCACTGCTCTAGGTATGTGAGTGTGCTCATTGCTCACTTGTATGTGTTCACTGCTTTAGATGGGTTAAATGCAGAGGAGGAATTTTGCTGTGCTTGTGTACATGTCACAAAGATGTCTTCTTCAATCATAATTTGATTATACTGGTTTTAACTGGGTGGCATGGTGGTGTAGTGGTTAGCACTGTTGCCTCACAGCAAGAAGGTCCTGGGTTCGAGCCCAGTGGCTGACGAGGGCCTTTCTGTGTGGAGTTTGCATGTTGTCCCCGTGTCTGCGTGGGTTTCCTCCAGGTACTCAGGTTTCCCCCACAGTCCAAAGACATGCAGGTTAGGCTAATCGGTGAGTCAAAATTGACCAAAAATGTGAGTGTGAATGGTTGTTTGTCTCTATGTGTTAGCCCTGCGCTGATTTGGTGACTTGTTCAGGGTGTACCCTGCCTCTCACCTATAGTCAGCTGGAATAGGCTCCAGTTTGCCCGTGACCCTGCACAGGATAAGTGGTTACAGATAATGGATGGATGGTTTTCACTGGTTTCATGGTTAATTCATAAAAAATGGAAAGAAACTTTGATGTTAGAAGGACTCTTCCAGTCACCTTCTACCTGTTTACATCCTGGCTTATGTACCAGGCTTACATCCTGCCACCGAAAGCAAAAAATGGTGATCTATGTTACATTTTTGCATTAGCATTAACATTGTTAGCATTTTCATTTGTTTATACAACTGTCTCAAATTTCGGTTCACGGTTATAAGCAAACACATTAAGATAAATAGCTTTGGCTATCAAGAGAAATTAGCTTACAGAAAAACACGTTATGTAAATGTAGTTTTCTTCACCACGCATGCACCATGTGAAGGACAATAATCTATTAGAAATCACCCACATGGACAGTAAAGGTAATTTTTTGGGCAGTGTTGCTTAGCAATTGTGCTTTGACACTTTCCCATTGAGATTGGGCAACGTAATTTCGATCTGAATGATTTTGATCGCTTCGGGCAACTTTTTAAGATCATCCAATCAGAGTGCTAGCAGCGAATCACATGACCACCTGAGAGTGAAATTTTCAACAAAGATGGCGGCATCTCCGGCAGTGGAGTAAAGAGAAAGAGAACACAACTTATATATTTTCATGCCAGTAAGTTGTTCTGTGTAAACCCAAAGTGGTGAGTTTACCTCATCAAATGTTTAGAAAACCAACAGACATCAAATTTTTTTCAGCCAAGTGTAAATTGCCATTAGCTAACCACTGCTCCATAGAGATTGAGTGCGATTTAGCTAACTAGCGGTGGCATTTGCTAACATAGTTAGCTGAAAGTTATCGCTAGCTATGTAGGGATAATGTTAGCTATCTTGCATCAAATTAATAGTGATGAGCAGCTCATGATTTTTTTTGTGAGTTTCTCTTGTCTGATTGGTTGTTGCAAATTGTCTGTTGCCCTATTTAGTTGCCGTGTGTCTCACCTGGTTGCCCGTTGCTGGCAACTTTGCCCAAAAAGTTGCCCTGTGTATCATCACCTTAATAATATACACTGTGTAATTTCTCATACAAACAAGTGTTGCCAGGCAAAACAAACCTCGCCCGACAGCAGTAATTTTATACCTATATTTTGATAACGGTAATATTTCTCAATCATCAGCTGTCAGGTTATAGTCCTATGAAAATCCATGACCTTAAGTTTGACATTTCAAAGTCATTCAAGGTCAAAGATCATGGTGCTAAATGAAAGCCCATATGGCACTTCCTATAAGTTGATAATGGTAAATATCTCTACCATCAACTGTTTTCAAGTTACAGCCCTCTGAAAATCCGTGACCTTGAGTTTGACCTTCCGAGGTCACTCAAGGTCAAAGATCATGGTGCCAAATGAAAGGCCATATGGGAGTTCCTATATGCTCACAATAGTAAACATTTGTCTATCGGCAACTATTTTTGAGTTATAATAGAAAATATGTTATTTTGATCGAAAGGTTGACCTTTCCGGTGACCTTGACAGTCACCTTGACCTGATTACCTTCAAAATTTAATCAGGTAATCTATGGACCATTGCCAACCTACCCTGATCAGTTGAAGTCAATCAGTGCAACTGTCTAGACGGTAGATTGTTAACAGGCAGACACACGAGCAAACAAACAAACAAACTGATTACAATACCTCACCCCGCTTACTCCATCACAGGTGAGGTAATTAGTAAATCAGGGCCTTAGCATTTGCTGATTGGAGATTCTTGTAAATAAGGATGTTGTAGCACGTGTTTTGTATTGACCACACTTGGCTTTGGAAGAAACCTCAATACATTTCTAGATCATTTTCAAGATGAAGAATTTCTGCTGGAAAGACTGATGCGGAGTGTAACCTGAACTTACTGGACACAACATCTGATTGAATCGCAGCAATACAGTCTACCAGTGCCCTTCTCATGGGTGCTGAATTCAATACAGTAATAAAAAAAAAACCTTGGCAAATTCTCTTAAAGACTCACGAAGGAGGCTCTTTATTGTTCAGAAGGCAGCTGGAAGCATACATGTTGTAGCACACCAGTGTCCATGCAGGCTTTCAAATCGATCTTGTTCTACATTGCTAATGAGTCATCCATATCAGTGCTGGCGGGTTCTCAGAGGGGAACAACACCCGGGTCTTATCCTCTCACTGCAGGCGTTCATTAGCATTGAACAGCGAGTGTGTCCTGGCACGTATGCGGCCAGTGCTAGCCTTGCATGTGGAGCTGAATAGTTAATGTCTTGTAGGGAGGCCATGTTTGCTTGTTTTGTTCTTTGTTGGGGATGTTGGAAGAGATTACAACCACTGCCGGTTCCACTGATTTTTCTTGGGTGGCACGGTGGTGTAAGTGGTTAGCATGGTCGCCTCACAGTAAGAAGGTTCTGGGTTCGAGCCCAGTGGCCGATGAGGGCCTTTCTGTGTGGAGTTTGCATGTTCTCCCTGTGTCTGCGTGGGTTTCTTCTGGGTGCTCTAGTTTCCCCCACAGTCCAAAGACATGCAGTTAGATTAATATGGGATGGCCTTGGGCTGAGGTGCCCTAACTCCCAACTGCTCCCTGGGCGCTGTTAGCATGGCTGCCCACTGCTCTGGGTATGTGTGTGTGCTCATTGTGCATGTGTATGTTCACTGCTTCAGATGGGTTAAATGCAGAGAGGAATTTCACGTGTGTGATGAATAAAGTTGTGCTTTCTTTCTTTCTTCTCTCATGCTAAGCTCACCAGAATGAGCCTGGGAAATAAATGTTTTGTTCCACACACCACACAGCACATCCACTCTCAATGGTCTCCTTGACTTTTTTGTTGCAACCATCAGCCAAGGATATATACCATGAATTTGCTTTGAGGAAGGAAAAAAAAACATTGAATAAGGAGGAGAGGAGTGGAAGGAGAGAGAATCTGCACACTACAGAGTAGCTCAGTGACTTATGTACTACAGAGGAAGCTGCTTGTCAGAGTTCTCAATGGGGGGTAAAGAAGTATGCACCAACTAGGCTGTAAAAATGTAACGTATGGAAGCCTGCACTTGATGAAAGTCTAGTACCTTGTGCCAAACTAACATTAATATTCATCAGTCTTGGATTCAATATAAACTGGTGTAATTGTCATTTTATTCCATTTACCATAACTCCATGCTGTGAGTTACGTTAAAATCTCAGCAGGTAGTGATCGACCCCCATTCCATGAAAACCAATGGGGGTGTTGATGCCATGCTGTGGAGAAACTTTCTGATTGAGTATCGATGCCTGCATACAAATTTACTCCTCCCGATAACTATTCTCAGCCTTAGATGCCCCACCCATGGCTCCTGGAGCCATTTGGATTGGAACTATTTTACACTTTGCTGGCCAAAGAGCTTCAGAATATTGTTGGTTGCAATCAGATCATCTACCCTTATGTGCTTATATACACTTCCTTGTCCCAGGTTCATATATTTAAATTATTCCACAAAATCGAGTCGTACATGAGCTGATAGCCGACAAGGCGTGGTGCACTGAGTTGGCTATAAGCCATGTATGATGAGACTGACTGGAATAACTGTTTTATTCTATCCACATTCACTGGCTTTTGAGAAACAGAACATTTTTATTTTTTGCAAATTCAATAAATAAAAACTTTATACAAAACAGCCCCCAAATAATTTCCGTTTAGAATGTAAACAAACCAGTAAAATGACAGTAGCAATTTGTGAAAAATGCGATAATAATAATTGTTGAAAAATAAAAAAAAAGATAACTTCTTATCAATTACTTTTATTCCATATTTGTTGCTTTTTTAATTTTTAGGAGGGTCTTCTTCTTCTTTAGTTTTTTTTTTTGGCAGTTGGCAAACCAACTTAAAGGTGCATTCCTGCCACCGACTGGGTTGGAGTGTGGAACAGGAGATATGGGGGGGATGACTATATTCTTTTTCACTATTTTTGTTTCTTTTAAATACTTGCTAACAATTTTTGGGTTTTTGTTTTCAAGTAGAGTTTTTATTTCGTTCTTGGTTGGTTCAACAAAATGCTCTGCCATTTTGTTTTTCTACTCACAGTATATGAGCTGATAGCCTAGTAGTAGAGTAGCCAATCAGAGTTTACATCATTGTGGTTTTATAAAGGTATTAAAGTGTTTAGCTTGAAGAAGTTAGAAGCAGATTAATGAGTCAGATCGAGGTCAGTGTAAATATAAGCAATTATTATTTTTTTTTTAAACCCCGCACTGAGCATCAAAAGGTACTTCATTTTCGTTTGAAAGCTAACTGTCTGGTTTATGAGGTTCCTCATTAACCATGATTTGATCCTCAGTTCAGGTAACTGTCTATACCTCTGGAGTTTCGTACATTCTCCATGTGTTCATGTGGGTTTCCTCAGGGTTCTCTGCTTTCTTCTCAGAAAACATGCCAGTAGGTGAATAGGTTACTGTAACCCAAATTGGCTCTAGGTGTTAAAGGTCTATTTCTGTCTCATGCCCAGTGTTCCCAGGATCCACCACAACTATGACCCAGATACTTTACTAACAGGATGCTCCTGAGCAGGGCAGTGGGCATGTGCCATCCTTGACCACCATGCAATGGAGTAGTAAGGCATCTCCTTCCCTCCACTAGCCTGGGGTGGTGCCTTGAGCAAGCACTAGCAACCCCTCACTCCCCCTGTTCAGGGTTACAACTGAAAATGGGACTTGGCTAACTGCGCTGAGGAGACCACCACCTGGTTGTTCAACGGGTAGGAAAGCAGACCCAGCGAAGCATTTGGGAAGCGTGATCAGGGCACAGTACAAAACAAAGAACACCATTGGCCACAACCTAGCTCCAGCCATCTTGATTCTGTCTTGCCCTTGGACCCAGTTAGGTCGGGATGAGAGAGTGAGGCTGATGGCTGCGCAACTCTTCCTCACTCTAATCCAAGTCATGACTTCAAATTCAAATTCAAGTCCTGTGGCGATAGGCAAGTGGTGAAGCAGCAGGTGCAGAAACACTGGAAGCTGTAGTCATGAACCTGCACACAGGTGGCCCAGGACACAGGGTCACTCTCTGCTGGAACGAAGCAGTAGCAGAGTTCGGCAGCCCCCTAGTTGTCTGAGCAGCCCTGTTTAGGATTCGCTCTGCTCACCTCCATGGAGGAAGGGGCTCGAAAAGGTGCCCCAAACATAGCCTGCTTCACTTCATCCTGGCCAGCACACCGCAACTGGTGGGGATCCCACTCAGCAGTCAAAATACAACAAAAAGATAGTGAAGGTACTCAACCTTGGCATGTGGAATGTCGTCACGTGGGAGTACCTTCAAAGCCTGGATTGGCCCCATCATTCACCTCTGGACCCACAACTGCCACCCACCAAATTTAAGTCATGGTCATCTTTTACCCTGAAGGACGAACATCATCATCACTAAAGATGAATGAATGCAGAGATGAGTTTTCCATTAAGGACCAAATGTATTTTTACATCTGAGCTAAAAACATTCGAAAGTAACACTGTTGCACTTGTGCAAAGAGATGTTTGTACACTGGAATGTTGTTGCTTTCATAATTGGAATACTGACGCCACATACTGATGACAAATGGAACTTCACACCCTTATGGATACACTGATCCATGGTTGCTGGGCAAATTTTAGATCGTCCAACCAAACCACCACAGCTTGTATGAATTTGGATATTTACATAACATCCAGGGTGGCATGGTGGTGTAATGGTGAGCACTGCCACTTCACAGCAAGAAGGTTCTGGGTTCGAGCCCAGTGGCTGACGGGGGCCTTTCTGTGTGGAGTTTGCATGTTCTCCCTGTGTCTGCATGGATTTGCTCTGGTTTCCCCCACAGTCCAAAGACATGCAGTTAAGGCTAATTGGTGGCTCTAAATTGACCATGAGGGTGAATGGTTGTTTGTCCCTATGTGCCAGCCATGTGATGATCTAGTGACTTGTCCAGGGTATACCCTGCCTCTCGCCCATAGTCAGCTGGGATAGGCTCCAGTGGAGTCTCCCTTTAGTTGTCCAGCAAATGTCTAATTCTGTCCTTAAATTACCTGCTTTGAAAGTCTTATTCATGTCTCCAAAATCATATAAAACACATATAAAGATGTTTCCTTTCTCTCCATGCATGTTCGCCCATTTTCAAACCCTTACAACCCCTTCCACCTTCCTCACATCTCTCTCTCTCTCTCTCTGTACTCGTCACTGCTGTAAGGACTTACCGCCATGTCCAGCTCAGTCTGAAAGGGCAGTCTCTTCACAAACAGTCCAAAGGCAGCCTGGTAATGACTTCAGGGCCTGTGGACCCTTGCTTTGATAAGTGAATTTGGATGCTGAATGCTTGGAAGCAAAGGCCTGTTTGAAACACCTCTTTGGCTGAGCCCATCGCCGTAGCCAAATCCCATTATCTCACGGGTGTACTCTTTCTCAGGCAGATAGAAAAGTGGGTTGTCACTCAGCAAAAGTGGCTTGTACTCCTACTGTTCATTTATGGTCTGTTTTAGAATATAACTTTATATTTCTCTCTGGACAGTTTTGAGTCTGCAGCTGCCACTTTTACTGTTAGACATAACCATATAGATTAACACAACTTTATTAACTTACAGTTCAACGGTACTGAAGCATGATTTCCTTCGATCTGTTGTGCTGTTTGGTAAAACGCTTGTTGGCGTACGTGTGTTGGAGTGGTATGTTTACTTTAATCATAGCTATTAGCTATTATGCATTGAGAGACTTCAACTAGCATATTGATTTTATTTGTCTTTGAATTTAATAAAAGCAGCATGCTAAAGTACAGTGTGTAATATATATGCACAGTTCTCTGAAACACTCAGAACCTGATGTACTACAGTGTTTTTGTTCTGGTTTGCAGGGCAGAAAGGCATAATAAGGCCATATTTCTGTGGGGAAAACATTGTGTGTTTTTGATAAAACTGGAGTTTGAGGCGAATATTAGTTTATGATCCATGTACAAGGGAACACTCACAGGGAATTTTTCCTCATGTACATGTAGGTATTCTATAAAATAGAGAAAGTCAGAACAAAATCGTAGGTGTGGCCAAACATACAATTATATAAGAATTTTCAGAAATTGGTGAAATATCTATTTAGGGAAACTGCATGTTTTAATACTGCTTGCCTGTTGGAATTTTTTGACATATAATGCTGTGTAAAAGTCTTAGGCACATGTAAAGAAATGCTGTAGACCAAAAATGGCTTAAAATTAATGAAATGAAATGTTTCAACATTAAAAAAAATACTATAAACAGTAATCATTAAGCCATAATGAATGAAACAAAGTCAATATTTGGTGTGACACGACCTTTGCTTTAAAAAAAAAAAATCATACTCTGAGGTCCAATGAGTGTAGTTTTATAAGGAAATGAGCTGTAGGTTTTACTGAGCATCTTGCAGAACCAGCCACAGTTCTTCTGGACACTTTGACTGTGACACTTGCTTCTTAATTTTGTAGCAAAAAATTTCCAGTAGCCTTCATTATGTTTTCTTTTTTAATCTGAAAAGTGGTTTCTTATGTAATATGCTGCTCAGATACAAACATTTTTTTTTTCTGTAGCATTTAATTTTGTGCTGAAAAAAAAAGTTTGGAACTCTAAAATGTTTTAGTAATGTTTTGACTCAATAATGTAGAAGTCATAAAATAGAAATCTATAACAAAGTTTGTATGAAAAAAAACTAGGGGGCTAAGACTTTTGAACAGTATTGTATATCATGTGGAACATCTTGTGTTAAGTTGTTAATATACAAATTAAATTGTATTTAATCTTTCCATGATAATTACTTTTCAGGTCTGCTACAACAGAAATTAATGGACACCTTCTGGTGTCTTTTTGGATCAGACCAATTCAAACTCTCAAAGGATATTCACAAGAATCTCCTCCACACTGCTTGCCTTTTACATGAGGGCCTTCATTTAATAAGACCTTCCTTTATTATCACATTTATCCCTTTATTATTTTACCTTATACTTCTTTTGATAGCTCTATGTTTGACAAAGTGTGCATTGGATTTGGTAGGCAGTCCTGGGCACACACATGAGGAGTGAAACCACAAAATGAGTCCAGTGTCACAGAAGTTCTTTCTGAGATACAGCGATTTGAAATGAGAGCACATCAAAAATGATCCACGTATCATTTTTCTAATTTTGCCATCAATACCTTAATCTATAATGTATCCGTCACCAAAATATTATACTGTAAAACAACCTATAAATATGACTTTGTTGGCCAAATAAATGTTTGCTATGCATTTATTTCAATTTACATGTCAGAAAATTTCCAGCTGATTTCCTCCAAACTTGATTTTCTATTACGATGATGATGACGATGATACCTTAAACATTTTTGTGAATTTTTCTGGATTGGCTGCACCAAATTTACCAAACTTTAGTTTAAAGAAGCCATGACCTAATGGCTAAAGAAGCAGCTTTGGAACCAAAAGGTTGCTGGTTTGATTCCCTGGACCAGCAGGAATGGCTGAAGTGCCCTTGAGCAAGGCACCTCTGGGGATGTTGTATGTTGCGCTGGAAAACAGCATCTGCTAAATGCCTGTAATGTAATGATAATTAAATATTTGTTTAACTTACTTTAAAGATAATTAACTGTATATTTAGAATATCCAATAAAATAACTTCTTTTTTTAACCAGCTGTACTCAATATGCGGTGACATGCCCCATATGTACATCTGGCGGTCCTGGGTATGACTTTAAACTGCAACCAATGGTGAATCTCAGGTCTGAAAGGACTTGAGTAATGGGGAAAGTGGAGTTACCCCTTAATCACCATTGCTCCAGGTCTACTCTGACCTGGAGTGGTAGCACCTGCCTAGGTTCCAGCTATGGGTTAAATAGTACATCACCAAGAAGGTGCTGGCAGCAGGGCACTTTTCAGAGCAATATGGCAGATGAGCCCAACAGGGTCAATGGCACACCACCAGATGGCATGCAGAAGAGCCACTCAAATGGCCAACGGATGGCATCACTCAGCAAATCAATTTTAACTGCAGGGCAACTTCCATACCTGTAAGGTCTGTGGCAATTTTGTGCACCACTTGGCATCAGGTCTGGACATCCAGAGAGACAACACAATGGGGGCACAATATTGTTTGTCTTACCTTACCATGCAAGACGCTTTGTTAAGAGAGGAGAATAATATGCAAGAGCTCACGGGGCCAGACATTCCGTGGCGGCTCGGCTGGGTCATTCGTGCCACTGCTGTGGGTGACTCTGTCACTCTGGTGCGGGCCTTGTGGCCCATCTGCATTTCTGCGCCTCCTAATGAAGCATGTCTGTGAAGGTTCTCAATCATCCAGGTCATCATAAACCGTAGGTGCTAAAGGAGGCAACTGAAATTGTTTGAAATTCTTGAAGATATTTCACCTCTCATCCGAAAGGCTTTTTCAGTTCTGTCTGGCTAGTGGGGAGTTCCCTCGAGGCTGCTAGCACAGTTCGCACCCGGCCTCCAGGGACCTTCAGTGCTTATTTATGCGTATTTTATAATTAACATTGATTTCTCCTTCTTTGTGATGTACAGTATAAATGGGAGTTAAGATCAGCTTTATATTGCACAAATAAAGCCATTTGTTGAAACTTTGAAGAAGAGAGTGTACCGATTTAATATTTACCTAATAACATAATTAATACTAATCAAATACTCATCTCATTATCTCTAGCCGCTTTATCCTGTTCTACAGGGTCGCAGGCAAGCTGGAGCCTATCCCAGCTGA
>JAPFFA010000010.1:30667369-30677393 GCA_026153275.1 Sciades herzbergii | reverse complement strand
CAGCTGGGATAGGCTCCAGCTTGCCTGCGACCCTGTAGAACAGGATAAAGCAGCTAGAGATAATGAGATGAGATGACTCAAATTGGAGCCAAAGAAACTTTATAAGAACCAAGTCATGCTTCCATGAATTAAATAACCAAACCACTAGAATTGATCCATTTCCACCAGTTTAATGACCAAACCACTAGACCTGAGCCATGATTCCACCAGTTAAACAGCCAAATCACTAAACCTTAGCTATGTCCAGAGGCGGACAAAGTACCCAACTTCATTACTTAAGTCAAAGTACAGATCCCACTGGTCAAATATTACTCCGATACAAGTGAAAAGTTGTATAGTCAAATTTTTACTTAAGTACTGAAGTATTTGCTTTTAAAAATAAAGTATTAAAAGTGCATTTTCTGTTAATGCATTGTTGTATTATTGCCACAGCCCTTACAAAACCTAATGCCTCTGAAACAACTGACTGGATTTACTGACTAGCTTGTAGAACCTGTAGAATAAAAGCCTGGTAGAATGTTACAAAATGAAACACAACTGAACTGAAAAAGAGCCATTGTCGTTTTCAATTTTTTATTTTTTTTTTTAATTGTAACACTCCTCCCCACCCACACAAAACAGCATGGTAGTGTTCTGACCCAGCTCTAGCAGTGCGTGCACACATGCATGTGTATGTTAATCAGGAAGACCGTGGAATAGCTGTAAATGCAGCTTGCTTAGAAAATAAAAAGGACAATCCAACCTGCTTAAAACCCGGTTCCACACCTCCAGCTTAATAACTGCCCAACAGCACCACTACTTTAAGCAAGACAAAAAAAAAAATTCAAGACATCATCTGACGTCAAAACAAAAAAATTCCAGCAATTTGTTGTGACTGACTAGTACAATACTGTCCATCTCGCAGGTCTTACGTGCAGGTGTGCAAGTGTATGTATTCATGCATATATGAATTTGTCTATGGAATCATGGTGGTTTAATGTTAAGCTAGCTAGTCAGTGAAGCGCCACCTGACATGCTAGCAAAATCTTTTCAAACTCGAAATCATACTGGGTCACTAACTTTACTAGAAAAGAAAGATTTCTACATTTTGTTTATTTGGCAAGATTATGCCAAAGCATTTCTGAAAGGACTTCAGATAAGTTAACGTTATTCATGTTAGTGTAACTCCATTTTTACATGCTAACTACCGGTAACAGTGTCCACGTTAACTAGCTATGTGTAAATGTTAGCCGTGGACAAGGCAATGGCAACTTGGTGGGCAAATCCATAGAAAGTCATTTGACTAACCAGACTGCACAGCTATTGCAACATTATCACTAGCTCTAAAAGCACAGACAACTTCACTGCAAGCTTTCTCTTGGAATAAAACGTTTATGTAACTCAATATGCTTCCGCAGGTCGGACAGCAAGGTTTTGTAGGCTGTGATGTGGTTCGTTTTAGGTAAACAAAGCAAACATTCAAAACGAAATGAATCTTTATTCCTTTCAGAAAACTGAAACGGGTTCCAGGTAAAGCCACGAGCGTGTGCATTCCCCAGAAGAACCGCCTCCTTCCATTTGGCCATCAACTGATCGTGTTAAATAACACTGCTGAGAAATCATTGATCTTGATTTTATAGTCTATGGACGTGACGTGACCCTAGTGATTACTGATGGGCTGTCTCAGTGTCACCTGTGAAAAAACCATCACATTTTAGAAAAGAAAAGAAAAAAACATCCACTTTCAAAGCTGTTTCATAGTAACGAGAACCTTGATAGAAATGTAGTGGAGTAAAAAGTACGATATTTGTCTTTCAAATGTAGTGAAGTTAGTCATAAGTTGCCAAAAAAATTAATACTCAAGTAAAGTACAGATACTCAAAAAGTGTACTTAAATACAGTACAAGTAAATGTACTTCGTTACTGTCCACCTCAGGCTATGTTTACACCAGTTTATAACCAACATAATAGCACTAATCTATATCTCCACCCAAACTATTAGAATTAAGCTACATTTCAACCAGTTTATATTACAGGCATTTAGCAGACACTTTTATCCTGAGAGATGTACAACATGCCCAGAGCAGCCTGGGGTTTTCCTTGCTCGAGGGCACGTCAGCTATTCCTGCTTGTCCAGGGACTCAAACCAGCAACCTTTTGGTCCCAAATCTGCTTCTCTAACCATTAGGCTATGGCTTCCCTTTCATAGCAATATCAATCACTACAACCAAGATGCTGGAATGGAGTGATGTTTTCACCAGTTTAACAGCCAAACCACTAGACCATAGCCATTTTTCCTCCAGTTTATTCGCCAAGCCACTACAGCCTACCCGTTTCCATGAATTTCATAGTCAAACCCCAAGAATCAACCCACTCCCACAGGTTTAAGTCAAACCTTTAGGACTGAGCGATGTTTCCACCAGTTCAATAGTCACCATGTCATTTGTTGTTTTTTTGACATTCAACATGAAACTTTTTACAGAAGTTCCACCAGAGGAGACACATGAAGGCAGTGTTTAGATGCTAACACTGCAGCTGCTTCAATTAGTCTCCATTAGACACGAGCTGCATATTATTTACTGAGCACCATTAAGTTGATGCTGATGAATGAATCAGCTTTGTGGATCAGTGGCATCACATGATATCCCATTCATCTTAAAAACATAAGACACAGCATAGTTGAGACATTATTCATGCTCTGTATTCTCTGGAGCATCTACTGTGGGTAATTATGAAGCACGTGCCATATTTGAATATTTATCATTTGATAATTATGTTCATTTGAAACATTCTTTGTATAAACTTGGTATAAGCCAGTTTGCTACTTACATCCAAATGTATTCAGTTCCCCTATAATGTGATCCTCACATGATCTATGATCTGCCTGATGCTAGTGTCGTAATGCTATCCATGCCAATCCAAAGATTATGGCCAATTAATCCTGGCTACAGATGTCTGTGAGATTATTGGAATTCGAATTTGTAATCTCTCAACAATCAGGCACAAACTTTTCTGTTTTGTAACTCAGAAGCCATGATGTAATTCTTTTTAAAAAAAAATCCTGTATAATCAGAAGGTTATATGTTCAAAGCCCCAGACTGCCATGCCACTTTTTCCACAAACATGAAACTGAAGCCAAAGAGCCTTTATAGGAACCAAGCCATGTTTACACCAGCTTAATATCCAAAGCACTACAACTGAGCTGCAAGAACCAAGTCATGGTTTCACCAGTTTAAAAGCCAAAAACACTAGAAGTGAGCCACGCTTCCACCAGTTTAAGAGCCAAACACTAGAACCAAGTCATACATCTACCACTTACAAGAACCAACCCATTTCAGCCAGTTTAACAGGTGAACCACTAGAACCTAGCCATGTTTCCGCCAAACTGTTCAAACTGATCAAGGTTCCCACCAGTTTAATAGCCATAACCACTAGAAGTGAGCCACTTTTCCACCAGTTTAATAGCCAAAAACTAGAACTAAGTCATACATCTATCACTTACAAGAACCAACCCATTTCAACAAGTTTAACAGACAAACCACTAGAACCGAGCCATGTTTCTACCAGTTAAAAAGCCAAATTGCTAAAACTGACCAAAGTTCCCACCAGTTTAATAGCCAAACCACTGGAACCTCGCCATTATTCTACTAGTTTAATCGCCAAACCACTGGGACCAAGCCATGGTTCCACCTGTTTAAATCGCCAAACCACTGGGACCAAGCCATGGTTACACCAGTTTATTCCACAAACCACTAAAATCAATCCATTTCCACAGGCGTAATAGCTTGAAACAAACATGATTATTTTCATATGTTTAATAACCAAACTACTATAACCAAACCATGCTTCTACCAGTTTTCTTAGCTGCACTTTGCATTTTAACAGCAGTCAGATAAAGTCTTGTCAGAGTGACAAAATGATGTCACCCCCAAGGTGCTAACATCACTGGTTCCTGGTTGCCACAGCATATAGGCAGCTAAGAACTGGGTTCATGGTAGAAATACAAAGAAGGCCAGATCATGCACTCTCTAGAGCAGACACTGGTACCTTGTTGATGGAAAACAGGTACCAGAGACCCTTGACTGCTTACCTCTATGCTTCAACTGTATCCTGTCTTAGTTGGATTGGGTAAAACTGAATGAACAAATAAGTAATTATGAGATGATTTAGCTTCATCCACTATCATTAGTAAGATGTAGCTTAAAGAAATTCTGCTCATGGAACAGCTGGGTGCTGTGTTTTAGAGGTGGAAAAAAACTTTTTTTTTTAAATATATTTTTTTATCCAGCTTGTAACACATACACCTGAGGCTAGAGATTCCCTGGCTCACACTTCTAGTATTTCTCGTTCTTTCCACTGGAAATGTGGCTTCAAGAATAGAAGTAGCCCTAGTGCGCTTGTTTTCTGGAGGCTTCCCAACATGTGTATTCATTTGCCTATGTAATTACACCCTGCCATGTCATGAGCTGTGAAACAGGGAGTGTGGAATAAAAAAAAGAAAAAGAAAGCATAAGCTGCTGTGGGTAGATGGCTATCCTGCACTCTGAAGCTTGTCCGAGAACTACTTTGTTGCACAAATGGGACCAAGCCGAGCCCAGCCGAGTTGCACAGGTCCTTTTGTTAAGAGAAAGGTTAATGTCTGCCAGTGTGCCAAGCATTTCAGGGTTTACTTGAGGATAAAAAACACTGGAAATGTCAGACGTGGAACAAAAAGTCTTTGTGAATAGGGACCATATTTGAACCATACTGGGTACCATTGGGGTAAACAGCATTGAAATGGCAAAGGAGGTCTACAATATAATGGACTGGAATTTGATACTAGAGGTTTGTATTGGGACTTAGATCTCATGTGATGCAACCAAAAAAAAGAGCCTCAATGAGGCTGTAGCTCATACCAGCCACTATTGCTGTGTACAAGTTTGAAATCCGATCAATCCTGTGGGACGAGTAGCGATTTTTTGTGAAATTGTATATGTAGTCGCATCTATGGCAGGTGGCACCACCTGGTGAACAATATGTCTTTAGAGTCTTATGGGTGAGTTTCAGTGAAAACATCCCAGCAGTTTATGAAGAGTCGCATTTAATGTGATGAGTCACCCAAAATTTACAAATGCCCATAAAATCATACATATAACAGGTGGCGCCACCATCTTGACAACTTTTATGCACACTCACCTGGGGAACACTGTATGTGAGTTTGATCAAAATCCAGTCAATCCTATAGGAGGAGTAGGGATTTTTGTAAACGGTGGATGGACAACATGTAATTGCATGAGCTAATCTGGCCTGGCCTGCGGCCGGATGAGCTAAAAACAGTCACAGGAACAGGCTTCTGTTATTGTGCAGGAGGTCAGATATGAACTTTGTTAATTAACTTAGGAACATATCAGACATGGCAGATTGCTCGATTACACATATTCGTATGTTCATCCATTCATCTTCAGTAAAATCACTTCAGTATAAATTACTACTGTAATTGGTTCATATTTTAGAAAACTAGTCCAACTAAGTCCTGTGATGACCTGGCAACTTGTCCAGGGTGTCCAGGGTGCCTTTTGCCCGTAGTCAGCTGGGATGAGCTCCAGCTTGCCTGCGACCCTGTAGAACAGGATAAAGCGGCTAGAGATGATGAGATGAGATGAGTCCAACTAAGCCCTGTGATGACCTGGCAACTTGTCCAGGGTGTACCCCGCCTCTCGCCCATAGTCAGCTGGGATAGGCTCCAGCTTGCCTGTGACTCTACACAGGATAACCAGCTACAGATAATGGATGGATGGTCAAACTAAGTTGGTTAGAAAACACTGCAGGCAAATATATCCAAAAATAGCCAGATGGATGGTTGGGATTGATCATAATTCCTTCAAGAGTGGGTTAGTCTCTATTTGAAGCAATGGTTAGGTGACTGAGGGCAGGGAGTGTATCTCTGCAGCACATATGCTGTGGCTTGACATGGTCCAGCTGATGAGTGTGATTCAGTGTGATGCCAATCAGAGAAAACACATGATTATGGCTATTGATAAAAAGCTGGGGTTTATTAGCTGAGAAGCCATGGCCTAATGGTTAGAGAAGCAGCTTTAGGACCAAAAGGTTGCTGGTTTGATTCCCTAGACCAGCAGGAATGGCTGAAGTACCCATAAGCAAGGCAATTAACCTCTAACTACTCCCCAGGTTGCTCTGGGTATGTTGTACATCACTCTGGATAAGCGTGTCTGCTCAATGCTGTTAATGTAATATTACTTTCAAACTCACCAGCATGGCAATAATTTTTAAAAAGTGTCACATCATAACTGTGTGGCCAAATTGTGGACCTGTAACTTGGATTGCAACTTATCTTCTTACGTATCACTACAATGCAGAATATCTTTGGTCCTAAATGCCTTGTTTCCTTTTTCTGGGAGTGGATTTCACATAGTCTTGAACTAATAAAGAAGAAAAAATACAGCAACAAACATCTTTCGTACTGCAAGAGAAATAGGGTGTTCAATTTTCAACCCACAACATTTACTCAGGTTAATCACTTTGATGCCCCACTTCAAGTGGAAGCTAACACAAAGGGGTTCAATCAAACCGCCAGCACCACAATTGGCACTTAATTAATAAAGCAAAGTGTTTACAAAAACAGAGTCTAATTTAATTATATGCCACATCAAGCCATTTGGAGGAAAGTGAATCTTCGTCATTCTGCTGTGAATACGAACAACAAAACCTGTATCAATCTCATTAACCGTTGACTGGAAGTAGCAGTTTTCCCCCAACAGTTATCAAAAACCGCTTAATGAAGTTCAAGGCAGAGAGAAATTAAAGATGTCGATATGGGATGCATTTGTCTCTTCAAATGGAACTAGACCAGCTGGCTCAAGGCAGTGAGAAAAAGGATTGCTGGATAGTGGTGTTGGCATCAGCAACTCTGCTCTTTAAATAAACCATCTACTCCATTGCCAGGTGCTCCCTAGCTCCAAATTGCCAAAACTATTACCACTTTTCCAAGCATACGGTCTTAATTGAGTAAGCCAACCTCACCAATATCTTACCTCAAGCTCCAGATAATTCTCAATAAGAAGGTTTGAGAGATAAACTTCTCAGTCTGGGATTCAAACCAAGTCTCTGTCGTAAATGGACTGTGGTTCTCCATACATCCTAGAGAGAAATCAGGACCATCCTGGGTGTTTCTTCCATACCTGAGAGATTTATAATCATATGAAGTATCCAGTAAGAGTGAATAAAGTCTAAAGCCTAAGTAAAATATAAATCATCAAGCTTAATTCAAAATCATGACTCCATCTACATAGAGGTCATGACTGTCCAACCTGTAGGTGCACATCAAAGTGTTTGTATGATACAATACTAACTTTACACCAACACTATAGCAGCTAGTCATTCCCTAATCAATTGCTGTTTTTTTTTTATCTCTTGAAATTAATAAGACATTAAAACGCAGCATGTCATGTTCCAGAAAAAGCACTGTGGCAGTTCCTGATGTGGGTGGAGCACAGAAGCACAGCAGGCGAATTGATGGTCACACACAAACTCTTTATTTCCCTTTACTATTAGCTTTTCAGCTTGCATTCACTCACTCACTCTATATATACACACACACACATGTTGTGGTTGGGAGGGAGCCCCTTTTCTCTGCTCTATCCTTCCTTTTATGGTCCCTATAACAAATACACACACACACATTAATTGACAGCAGGTGGAATGACTTAGCCACTTGACTTTCCCGACCCCGCCCTCCATTCACAGACTGCTGCTTGGCCATGCCCCTGCTGCCACAAGCACAAAGTCTTATCATTTCCTCACTAACCCAGTGAGGCAGGGGGAGCCCCTGAGTGGGCTTTTGCTTCTGGTGCTCCCTAGCCACAACACAGGGGGGCACTTTTGTTTGGGGCGGCAACCCACTCTGGGGACAGTGGAAGGTGGGGAGTTTGACTGGGGCAGTATACTTGTCAAAGCGTAACACAGGTGTCCTAAGGCAAGCTCAGGGAGGACAGAAGCCTCCCGTGGAACAGAAGGGCAAAAGCTCACTTGATCTTGATTTTCACTCGGAGTACAGACCATGAAAGTGGGGCCTCATGATCCTTCTGGCTTTTTTGGTTTTAAGCAGGTGGTGTCAGAAAACTTACCAAAGGGATAACTGGCTTGTGGTGGCCAAGCGTTCGGAGCAACATCGCTTTTTGATCCTTCAATGTCGGCTCTTCCTAACATTGTGAAGCAGAATTCTCCAAGCATTGGATTGTTCACCCACTAACAAGGAACATGAGCTGGGTTGAGACCGTTGTGAGACAGGTTAGTTTTACCCTACTGATGATATGTTGTTGCAATAGTAATCCTGCTCAGTATGAGAGGAACCGCAGGTTTAGACATTTGGTGCGTGTGCTTGGCTGAGGAGCCACTGGTGCGAAGCTACCATCTATGGGATTATGACTGAATGCCTCTAAATCAGAATCCCGCCTAGACGTAACGATACCGCAGCGCTACAGATTTTCGGTTGGTCTGGTGTAGCTGGGTAGGGGTCCCTCCCCCCCAGCAAGCAGAGCCATCCGTGAATGGGCCAGGGTTGTGACCAGCCAAGCACCACACCCTCAGCGATGTCGCACTGCAAGTTTGTTTTGAACTTGGTGCTAATTGACGCGTGAAACAACTCGACTCTAAAACGTCCTGAAGGCTTACCCATGGCAGAATATTACAAAGCACAGGGTCCTTCCAACCTCTTTATAGGAAACTTCATTATAGCAACAATTAAACATTTTGTCTTTGATAAATAACAACTCATTTTTGAAAACCATACAAATCCTGTGCAAGTTGTTACTTTATTGGATTAATACAAACTCAAGAAATTCAACATTTGTTATGGTGAACACTCCTCTAACACTATAGTGAAGTTCACTGATGACACCACTACACCACTATAGTGGGACTGATATAAGAAAATGATGAGCCCTACAGAGAGGAGGTTCAACACCTGGTCTGGTGGTGTTCGGACAGTAACCTGGTCCTGAACACAACCAAAACAAAGGAGGTCGTTGTGGACTTCAGGAGAACCAGGAAAATGACACCTCTCCCCAACATAAATGGTGAAGAGGTGAACAGGGTCACCAAAATCAAATTCCTGGGAATCTCACATCACAAAGGATCTGACATGGAGCCTTAACACCTCACACCTGGTGAAAAAGCTCAGCAGAGGCTTTTCTTCTTGAGAAAGCCAAACTCCTCTCTCAGCTCTTAGTGAACTTCTACAGGAGCACAATAGAGAGCATTCTCTGTTACTGGGTCACAGTTTGGTCCACCAGCTGTACTGCGGAGAACTGGAGAGATTTGGAACGGATAGTTAAGACTGCGCAGAGGATTGTGGAAACAAAGCTACCAAATCTGGGCAAAGTTTATGCTAACCATTTATGTAAGAGGGCTAACAACATTATCAAAGACTCAACACACCCAGGTCATAAATTGTTTGTTCTCCTCCCATCGGGCAAAAGATACAGGACCATCAGAACACGCACAAATAGATTGAGGAACAGCTTCTTCCTCAGAGCTGTAGCCTGCAGGTATTGCACAGATATTGCAAAATCAGTACAATATCTGCTTACACTGCACTTTATTTTACTTACTTGATCACTTTACACATACCGTGGCACTTGAAATTTTGTGAACCCTTTAGAATTTTCTATACTTCTACATAAATATGACCTAAAACATCATCAGATTCCCACACAAGTCCTAAAAGTAGATAAAGAGAGCCCAGTTAAACAAATAAGACAAAAATATTATACTTGGTCATTTATTTTTTGAGGAAAATGATCCAATATTATATATCTGTAAGTGTGAGTATGTGAACCTTTGCTTTCAGTATCTGGTGTGACCCCCTTGTGCAGCAATAACTGCAGCTAAACGTTTCTGGTAACTGTTGATCAGTCCTGCACACCAGCCTGGAGGAATTTTAGCCTGTTCCTCTGTACAAAACAGCTTCAACTCTGGGATCTTGGTGGGTTTCCTCACATGAACTGCTTGCTTCAGGTCCTTCCACAACATTTCGATTGGATTAAGG
>JAPFFA010000010.1:30350571-30363696 GCA_026153275.1 Sciades herzbergii | reverse complement strand
ATATAATTTATTTATTTATTTTTTAGAGGACATTTCCATTGGGACTAATTGTGTCCCCTCAGAAACAGGGACCTCATGACGGATTTAAATCAAGAGACAGTTTGCACAATTTCACAATGAAGTTCAAATCCTCTAAATGGGGTTACCTGTGAGTACATCTCATATCTTTTTGTTTGTTTGCTTGCTTGGTTTTTTTTTTTTTATTATTTATTTAATCAAAGAATACATATAGCTGCATCAAATCCCAACGTTGTCTCTTTTTTTTACTTTTAGGTTAATCCAATTCATGACGCTAATCTTTTACACACAGGTAAGTGTATATTTATTTTTAAATAAAGTATTGCAAATCTTTATTTCTGGTTGATGCAGTGCACCAATCACTGCAGCCATGCACAGAACTGATCCTGTATTTCCATGCTGGTGTGTGAGTGCAATAAACCTTCCTTATATCAAACATCTTGAAAAGACGTAAGCCTTAACCACTACCACCACCACCACCACCACACACACCATGCTCTAAAAGTAATGGTAATAGCATGTGGATCTGATGCATAGCTGACATGAAAAGATATCGTTGAGAGAAACGGTGCATGGAAAGATGGGTGAAAGATCACTCGTGCTAAAACAACCCATCAGAGGCATGTCATCTGTGTAAAAGCTCCCTCCAATCGCACTAGTGTCAAGTATCTGTGTATGCATCACATGGAGCAAATTAATCCATGATACACTGATGTAAATAAATGATAGTTCAGGACTGAATTAGCACCTTTAATCCTTTATCTGTTATCTGGAATTTGCCTATATAATAAACATCATGCATGTTTTTGCCTGTTGTTGAATACTAAATGCAAATCACTGAATCGCCTGTTTCTTTACACGTGTTTTGGTTTCCTCAGACGGCGGCAGGTCTGCACTCTGTGTCCGTGCCGAACTTCAAGCAGCACGTGACCGAGCACAGCCGCTTGTCAGACCGCATGAGCCGCCGATTGACGCGCACCTACCAGCTGTACAGCCGCACAAGCGGCAGACACGTGCAGGTGCTGAGCAATAAGAGGGTTGTGGCTAACGGCGAGGACGGAGACGTGCACGGTAAGAACAACAACAACAAGTCACCTTTGAATAGCAGTAAATCAATATACAGGCAATTTCAAATGAAATTGAAACATGACAAAAATTTATTCTAATCATCATCATTTAAACCAAGCACAGCCCTGTTAACATATTGCAAAATTATTAAACCTGAAACTAAACCAGACTAACTATCATGGATACAATTCTCAAATGAAGATCTAGAAACACCCAGACATCAGTCACTTTCTCCTAGTTGCTCTTGCTCCTATTGTTATAGATGTAATAGTCATAACTTGGTTATTAGAATTATCGGCCTACCTCACAGGTCATTTCCAGTGAATTGGTTTAAAACTGCTGTATGTCAGTGATTTTTGAAAAGTTGTTCGTTTCATAATCTACACCTAATTCATACAAGTATAGAATAATCAGATTTTGAATAAAATTAGGAATTGCTGTTAAAATTAGGAAATGTACTGTTGATTAAAAACCTATCAAATAAGTTGAACAGGTTTGGATCATGAAATATGCATTTTGGTCAAACATGCCTAATATGTTAATATACAGGCGCCTGCAAAAGTAGGTATACAGTAATGAAAAACAAAATGTTAGTATTACATGAAATCTAGCACCACTATTATAATACTGGTAATACTGGAATAATCCTTACTGTATACCTACTTTTGCAGCCCCCTGTATTTACACGAACCAAATTGTAATACATACTCATAGGGGGGAAAAGCACTAAATAGTACCTGTCCTGTACCATGCTCACGTGGTACCTACCCTCAAGAGTAAATCTTGTATCTTTCACATGGATATATAGATATTGTGTAGCTTTCAAATGATTTATGATATATTGTGATTCGCTTTTACAATAAAGCTTCATGCACTGAGGCGAAAGATACACACACACACACTAAAGCTACAAAGTGTGTCACATTTAGGGTATTCAGGGTACCACCCCAGCTTCAAGGAAAGATCCAGTTGAGTTCTGATTTTTCGCTGATAGTGTAGCTGTTTATGAGGGGTTCTGAAACTGATACACCGTAAACGTCTGAAGGTTTTAGCCAAACTCCCAGAATGTTGTGCATAGTATCCCTGCATGTTTTAGCTCAATAAGTAGGCAACTATTAAAGCTATATAGTTAGAACTGGCTCAGAATTCATCATATGGACGTATACGCTCTTCGAAATGAAGGTACCGAGCTGTACTTTTTCTTGTTGTTGGTGTAGTACCGCCATGTTTTGTACACATTTGGTACCTTGGAAAGCACATGCAGTACCTTTTAACTAGCTTTAACACTAGTGTTTTCAGGTTTAATGTGTATTCAAAAGTATGAAAGATGTACGCTTGATTGGACCCACCCCAGCAATAAGTACAGTTTGGTAAACTTTAAGATATTAAGAGAGTGTAGTTCATTATCCATGACATCACACTTCAGACAAATTTACATGTTAAATCAAGGAAGGTTTTAGCCAGACGTCCAGAATATAGTTTAATGGAAAAATGGCTGTGAATTGTATAACAGGATTACCATAATCAAGTACGGTAATATCCTACGCAGTATGAAATAACTTATCATCCTGGTCATTTGCTCAAATGGTTGATGTGCAGGGAAACAAATGCAACTTATACAGACGTTGATGGACGATACAACTCCATCAAGTTGAAAGTCAAGGGTCAGTGCGATCTTTTAGCATGAGTTATTTCAGTGGTAGAAATGGCTGAATCAATGGTTAAGGCTTTGAGTTATAGATCAGAAGGTTGTGTGTTCAAATCCCAGCACTATCGAATGTCCATGGTTGGGTTATAGAGCATTGATTCTTAACATTCACTTTTTAAAAGGCATCGGTCAAATGAGCACATGTACTGGATCACGTGTTATTTTTATATGATGTAAAAATATTACAGCACTTTACTGTAAATGTTTTGCGGTAGCTTGTAAATTTTTCAATATTTTATTGGCAACCCTTCTGCTAGTAAATTACTGTAAAATTTACAGTATGTTTACACACACACACACACACATATATATATATATATATATATATTCCACTATAATTCCAAATTTCATTTGGATATTCCGAATTTAGCATTTTCCGATTAAGACATGGGATATACGGATATTATTTGGGTTTTAGGAGCATTCTTTGAACATGTATACAGTGCGTTCGGAATATGCATCTCAATTGGGGTATTTACGGAATTTTTCAACGCACGGTCTCGTACCTGTTTACGGTTAGCTCTGCACATTGTACACAAACCAGCTAGACAATCGGAGTATGTACGGCTGTATGTAAATGGGAATGTTAATGAAATATTAATTTTCATTGCCATGTAAACAGCTTAGTATGAATATTGGGGGGGGGGGTTCAGAATAAGGGCAAAAAAACAATATTTTGTGCATGCAAACGTAGTAAATCATTTGACATACAGGCATTTTATGAGTGTGATATACCAGCTATGATTTTCCAGATTAGCAAATATCAAGGATGGCTGTCTTTATCTTCAGGCTGGTAAATGACCCATTGGTTTACCAGGGTTAAATATTCACTAATTAGTCTTGAATATATACAATCTTGACTAAAAGGCTAAAGTTTATCCTAATTTGTCCCAAAGGATTGAGCTATAAAGCAGACTGCATATTTTGAAATGTCATATATATGGTTGTGAATGTGTGGGATCTTGGGAAAACCCGGCTCAGTCTGGAAAACACATCAGTTACTCATCTTACCTCTGTACCTTCTTAGCTAAACATTTCCTGAGCAGCTCTCTGTCGAACAAAAATGGAGCTGGAGGATGGAAAGTCGAATAATTTTCTAACCTTGAGACAAAGCTTTGTGCCTTGAAAGTGTGTAAGAAAACATGTCTATAGTTTATCCCTAAAAGGGGCTTCTCAGCATGTAGGTTATCATATGTGTTAATCAAAACAGCTTGGTTACGTTCATGGAAGTGATTTGTTTTATAGCTGATGTAGTGCACGTTTTAACTTTGTCTCCAACCAAAACAGATGGATAAACTCACGTCCTGAGGTAACAAGTTAATGTCACCTCAGTGCGTCTCTCCATCTTTCCACTTCGTCTCGTTCTTTTTTCTTTTGTAGACTCATTTTCATCGCTTTACAACTCAAAGTTGTAAAGCCTACACGCTACTTTTAAGATATAAAGACATGAAGTGAGGTCAGTGGTTGAAATTTTAGCCCCTTGTGTTTCTCCCAGTTTACCTTTTTACCACCCGTCACACGTGATTCGTATGAACTCTAACCTTGTAAATGCGATTTGGTTGGATTTGGAGCCTCGCCCATCACCGTCACCTTAATGTGACGTTATCATACGAGTTTAAAATTCATACGCGTTTTATACGAGATTCATATGAATTTGCCATCATGATAAGGCAGCGCAAGCGCACTCACACCAGCGTTGGGGGGAAGGCTGTCAGAAAGATCCAAAATGGAGAATCAGTAAAAGGCTTATGCACTCGAACACTTTAAATGGTTCTTAAGTTTCCGTCAGGTAGAACCCTGAGATGCTTTCTTTCAGAACAAAAGCTCCAAAAAGGACAAAAAGCAAAGCAACCATTCAAACTTGTTTCCTAAGAGTTTGTATAAAAGTACTCTTACTGTTAACTTTTAAAGTCTTGTTTGATTTGAATCAAATTGCAAATTTTGCATAACATCTTTAAGACAATGATAAAAGAATTTGTATTATTTGCCTCCAAAGCTTAAAATGTCGAATGAAGATGCACGTTGAATGAAGATGGAGCGATGAGGAATGAGAAAGGAGCGAACATGACAAATGTGGTCACTTAAGATTTCTTAAGCCTCTTAGGAAATTCAATAGAGGAGTGAGTAATCACTTTATAGTATAAAAGAACAAACAGGGCAGTCCATGTTGAGAATACGTCCCTGTTTATTGATGCTCGTCCTCAGCTTTGCTGATCTGCCTAAGGTTCAGCTCCAGGGGAAGTTTATGTCCATGTCTCAGGCTTTATAAATTGCCCTGCTTAGTGTACATTCACAGGATTTCCATTTGGTATGCGACAAAGATGAAATTTAAAAGGCTTGATAAAGCAAAATAACTTTCAAATTGTGTAGAATTGTTGAATTTAAGTAGGTGTGGTGTAATCTGGCTTTGGATCACAGACCACTGTATGTTTTTGTCACTTTCACTAAGTGAATGGGAAAATTGCTGAATAAGATTTGGATTTTAAATTGATCCGATTTGTGGAAAATAATAAACAAAGTTCGAACATGTTTATTTCCGTTTCATTATAAAAAGAATTCTGATGTTTTATAAAAATTATCTTCGAAATCGAGAAAAAAAAAAAACCAAAACCTACACAATTACTTCTTTAATATATGCATACTTCATAATAATTTGGATTCAACCAATTCAGAGGATAATATTAAGTGTAATAAGGATTGTTAAATATCTCTTAAGACACAAGTCCTGTTTGTTTGACATTTCCAGCCAAACTGATTGTGGAGACCGACACGTTTGGGAGTCGGATTCGTATCCGTGGAGCTAAGACAGGCTTCTACATATGCATGAACAAGAAAGGAAAGCTGATTGGACGGGTGAGGCAATTTTTTTTTTTTAAGTGATGCAATGTGCAAACGTTGTATTGATTATGTCTTTATTTTATATGTAAAATTAGAGGTGAGAATAAACTAGTGTAGTAGACCATGATAGAAAAATCTATCATAGTAAGTGATCAATATCACAAAAATCAGAATCACAAGAAGAAAGAAAGAAATGCACAAGGCATTTTAAAGAATAACCATTGTTTTGTAAAACTCCATAACCAAATGGTTTGTTACTTCCACAATTGCTGCATTTTTATATTCCACGTAGCGTCATCCTTTACGAAATGTAAAGTTGTCAGTAAATACTGAATCCCATGATATTTGGGTTCTACATTTAGCACGCTATGAATTTTCATACCACTCCACTCCTACTTCATAGAATTTTTATCCGTTTTCTTTTGTGCATAAAACAGTAATATAAATGTCTTTGAATTCTTGAACTTAGTCCGAATTTTTAACACGATCTCAGCACGTCTTTTCCCCCCTTTCCTACCTTCCACAATGCAATAAAAACCAGCACCGCAGAATAACAGTTTTCTAACTTTATGTCCTCTGAACGTTTTACTGTCCCTGTTCCAGAGGAAGGGTCATGGCAAGGACTGTATTTTTACTGAGATCGTCCTGGAGAACAACTACACAGCACTGCAGAATGCCAAGTACAAAGGCTGGTATATGGCGTTTACACGTAAGGGCCGTCCACGGAAAGCGACACGCACGCAACAGCACCAGAGAGAAGCTCATTTCATGAAACGCTTTCCACGGGGACACCTGCTTACTGAGTTCAAGCCCTTCGATATTGTCCCTTATCAGCTCAACAAGAGGACTAAACACAGCCACCGGCATGGCGTCAACTAAGGAGGCCCACTGACTCTCTCTCTCTCTCTCTCACACACACACACACACACACACACACACACAATATAGAGCTAAGCAATAGCACACATCTTTAAAAAGACCTCTTGTACAGTAGCTTGAACAATCAAACTGGATTCGATTTGTGTGTATCTTATTTAAATGCAGAGTTATGAGACTTTATTTGACTTCTGAAGAGACTGAGCCTGGACTGCTTCTTCACTATAATTTAAAGAGAGAGAGAGAGAGAGAGATTGTTCTCAAATCAGGCTCCATAAGTAATAATGCGCAGTTTATCTCTGGGAATGAGATACACACATACACACACACACACACACACAACAAATACACTCACACATGGCAGCTACGTTGTTTGAAACAATCCCATTCAGCAAAACACATCACCCTCTCTGGTGCACTTCTGCAGATTTGTGTACGTCTTTTGAGATGCCTCCATATCCTTTTCATTGTCTGTTTGAATATATATTTTTTATCAGAGGAATTTTTAAAAGCGAGGACAAAAATATTTATTATAGAGAGTGTATTAAATTTCTGTAAGTGTCCTGTTTTCCTTTTCATTTATGATGAATGGCATATGTTTATGTTTAAATGTATGTAAAATATAGATTTTAATTAAATTAATTCTCAGACGTCTTTTTAAAAAAAAAAACCTCAAATTACAAGTGTTTTGAACTTAGACATGATTCAATGTTTTTCTCATAAATTCCTCAAGCAAGCTTATAGTGATGTGCCGCATGTGTGTGGGCGCCATTAATTATAAGAGAACCGCACGAAGTGGTTAAAGTTGAAAAGCTCTGCTTGGGTAAATTAGGACTCGGATTCTTTTAGAGACAGTGGTCTGAGGGGGAAAAAAACACAAGAGTCATGCATACAAGACTATTCAATAGGTTTCGGGTAGTATAGCTTTTTTTTTTTGGCCCTGGTGGCAGCTCAGCTCCTGAGGAAAAACAAGAAGCCTGTGAGCCCCAGTTAACCAGGAACCAATATCTGTGACTGGTCAGGCCTGATTGAATGTGCTCAGCAAGTGAGACTGGTTTTGAATGGCTTCGGGCCTTTCGCTTCAGGAGCGATGAGGTCAAAGCAGCGTTGCAGGCCCTGAACAAAGGTTACCACCACGTAGTCGCATTTCTGTGAGCCGCACACCGTAACCCTCTGATCAAATGCCCCCTTTGTCAGCCAGAGAGAAAAGGAACATGTTGTACAATGGCAGGGCTCGAATAATGACACAAGAAGGGGTCAGCCATCACGAGGAAAAAGGAGAGTGGCATTGCATAAGGGAGGGAGAGAGAGGGAGAGAGAGAGAGAGAAAATTTCAGGGGTGAGATGAGGCAAAAGGCTCTGAAAGATGGGGGAATGGCTGGGAAGAGGCAACAAGGGATGCATGAGGTTGAAAAGGGGCAAAAGAACGAGTGTCTCTGGTGAGGCAGCCGAGCATGACTGCTGGGGCCTCGAAACAGGGAGGGACAGAGAGAGAGGGAAAGGAACAAGAGAGACTGGACAAAAATCACATCACCCTACTGCCTATTTACTTTTTTTCTTTAAATCTTCCCACGACTTCCAGTTTATCAACCAGCTCTGGAATCTCTCTATGTGCACAGCCTGATTGTCAGATCACTGAAAAGTGGTGAAACTGGGGCTGAGCACCAATGCTGTACCCATTCCATTCAGAAAGGCAGATCATTCATGCTTAATGTTTAAAAAAAAAAAGATGGACCGTTCAGTCTGGTTATGAGCTGGAATCAGACAATTACAAACCATTAGATGATTCATGTGTCAACATGAATGTGAAACTTCTTCCCAGGAAATAAGCCAAATTTTCCTGTGCCTCATGACCCATGGTTTGAAATGTCAAAGAAAGCAAGCAGTAAAAATGCGATGGTTTCGAACGATACAAAAAGCACAATTCAAACTTTTCTTTGGAACAAGCCCACACCAACATGGAGGCTATAAACGTTCCGCATCCACCCAGAACTGGAGATGAGCATCACATGCAGCCAACAAGCCAGACCTCATATCCCCACATTGTAAGGGAAGAAAGCTATTGGCTCAAAGTTCCTGGGTTCGATACTGACTGGAGGATCTCGAAGAGCCACTCTCTAGGTGGCCATTAACTCCTAGACCTTCTCAATTTGAACATTTGCCTGTCGAAATTTCAGAATACTCCATCAAGCCAAGGATTTCCCCTAGACAATAGGAATCGGTTCTTTCTGGAAAATACAGCGGCTGGAAGCTAGGGCGTACCACCTTTTTGTGCAGAGGGAATACACAGAGATGAGGTCCGAGCCAGGAGCTGCTCTGTTCCTGGAAAGCTCCAATGGTGTGTGCAAAGGTTTGGACGCTAGAATGATTGTCAACACCATAGGGATAATAACGCGTAACGGGTTCTGTTTTTCCATGGACAAAACAGTCGCTTGAATGTGAAATTTTGATTCAGCGCCACACTACTGCGTTCTTCTGATCAAGTCTTTTATAGTAAAGCTGATAAAGTCAGTTTGATAAAGATTATTGCCTAGTTACCCAAATAGATCTTTGCACAAGTTTGAATTAGATGAGATGAACACCTCTAAAACTGTACGAATATTATTTGTTTAAAAAAAAAAACAGACCAAATAATGTTAATCACATTTGATTTGCGGCTTTTTATTGTTCTTGGTATTCACAAAAACATGGACCACATAGTTGTCACTGAGCATAATCATCTTTTCGTGCAAAACTCACAAGTCTGATAGCTCGCTCAGGAGCAGGATGGAGGAATCCCTAGCTGAGATCTAAAAAGCAGGTATGCGTGTATAGAAAATAAGTTGTAGTCTTCTGTCCGATCAATGCAAGACTTTGCCAATGTGGAAGGTCTATAGGAACTAACCAGAATCATCATTCTGATCAGTTCAACAAATCAATTACTTGTAATCCCTTTCAACGAACAGGGCTAAAATAACATTTACTTATTTGTCAAAAATTTTCCTTTCCTCAAACCTATTTAAAATCAAGGCTAATTTTAATCCAAACACGCACTGTACATCATCATGCTTATTAGAAAAGTCCTGTCTGAAACAGACTAAATATGAATATACCAAAAAATTTGTGATGTGGGTGCTAAGGAGTGGTGAACTGTTACTATTAGGGCTGGGATTTTAGCTCAGCCAACACTTAGCCAGACACCAAAAAAGCAACAGGGCAAAGGATTTTACAAGGGATTAGCGGCAGGCTGCCAGGTCGCTCCGTTGTGTGTACTTGTCTATGTTGATTTCAAAAGTAACTAAGTAAATTACTCAGGGAAACGAATACTTAAGTCTGAGTGAAAAATACTGTCGTGAGCATGCAGCGTGGAGGAAGAGTCTGGAGTTTCTTGATCGTTAGCCTGTGCTACCTGCTCTCAATAGATAGCACTGGCTTGACTGCTTTATTAGCATTTGCTAACACTACTGACGAACGCTACACCGGCTGGAAGGTGACTTCACTGCTGTGCTGACGGCACCGACTCGTGGTTAAGCTCGTGTTGGCCTTCAAGAAGGCAGAGGGCGATAAATTTTTGGTCCCTCCCACTATAAATCAAAATCTGATTGGTTAATTCATCTGTCACTTCCTACATAANNNCACTGCCATGGCCTTCTGTCCCGGCAATGAAGTCCTAACCAATGAGTGAGCCAGCTCTAAACTCTTCTCAGCCGAGAAACAATAAAAAAAAAAAATCTCATCAGATAACTCGATTTTAATGTTTTCAGGACAGTAACCTTTTCATTACTGACGCAAATTTGATAGAAAATGAGGCCAAATTAAAATTAGAAGAGAATAATATTATTACGAAAATAAATTATGAAAGAATGAAAGCAATTAAAGAACGAAAGAAATTAAATATAACATTTGAAATGCTGATATGTTTGGGCCTCCTCTGAAGGCCTAGAAGGCTCTGATGGTTCCCATCTGGTGCTCAGGAGTTAATGCCATATTTTTATGATTCCTGTAAGAAGTTAGAGGTTGTGTGCTGCTCTGACATCACATGGGTATAGGAGGGGAAAAAAAACAAAAGATCAAGAGCTTGTTTTTCTTGCTCACTATTTTCCAGAAATGTTTGTCATATTAATGTGATATTCACTGTTGAACTAAAAATTACAGAATGCAATGCACAACACAGCTGCACTAAGTTATGATCTAGGAAGCAAAATACAGTACGAGAGGACGAGCATTATGGCGTTTCATTGGTGTGAAAGTTGAAGTCGTGGAAGCCTGATCTGTTTGAGCAGTGTGCACGGAGGATAAGAAAAAGGGTTAAAGCTCTGCTGCATCATTCTCTTTTGAAAGAGATGAAGCCCCTGTCAGCATGTACTGAAAAGGCATTGTGGGAAATGTAGGAAACTGATAACTAAAGTGAAAAATTTCTATGAAAGAAGACAAATTTAAAAAAGTCAGATGTTTCTTATAAAATAAATCAAAGATGATTTAAATGAATTATTTAACAATTATTTAGCGACAGCGAGGTGAATATCGGTGAATGAGACGAAGTTGAGGTTATTATTCACCGATATTCACTGAGCCTCAGGCGGATAATTGTTTTAGTAGAAATACACAGGTGATTATTTTAAAAAATCATTTATTACAAACTTCAAAAGTGGTATGAAATGAAATAAAGGCACGGCACAGACTTGTCACTTATCCATAAAATAGTTTGTTTTGAAATCAGTAAAATAAATCACAATTCCACCTTACCTTTGAATAGTTTTAGACCAAATTTCGTAGCATCTTTAGTGCTTTTAGGAACAGCGTTTTCTTTCATCATTTGTAATTCTTCCTCACTTACAGTGTCAAAGCGATTGGCCACCATTTCGCTGAGTCGCTCGAGGTGATTGGTTGAGGAATTCAGACTATTTCTCAATAATCAGCGCACGATTTCCTATAATCACCTGCATATTTGTACTTGTAGTAAAGATGTTTAATGGTTACTTGCTTTAAGAATCCAACAGTGGTGTTCTTCTAGGCCTTGGATTTGGCATAAATCCAAGGCATAAAGGGCGGCATGGTGGTGTAGTGGTTAGCCTCACAGCAAGAAGGTTCTGGGTTCAAGCCCAGCGGCCAATGGAGGCCTTTCTGTGTGGAGTTTGCATGTTCTCCCTGAGTCTGAAGACATGTGGTTAGGTTAACATGGGGCAACCTTGGGCTGAAGTGCCCTTGAGCAAGGCACCAAACCCCCAACTGCTCCCTGAGTGCTGTAGCATAGCTGCCCACTGCTCTGGGCATATGTGTGTGTGTGTTCACTGCTTCAGATGGGTGAAATTTCACTGTGCTTGAGTGTGTATGTGACAAAGGCTTCTTCTTGTAAATGTAACGACAGTAACAACAAAATCCACAGCCATTTTTATTGACGATCCATGATCCAACAAAATTGCAATACAGCTTAACGGAGTAACATGACAAAAAACATATGTCACAAGGCATAAAAAACTGAAGTAAAATTTCCTAAATGTATTTTAGACCTAACATTCTGGTTGAGTTGTATACACACTGCACTTCATTGATGAGATGAAATTCACATTCACTTCAAAATAACTGCACTATAACGCCAGATGCTTTAATACTTTGTGCACAAATGTACATAATGAAGCTTCTGAACAGCAACAAAAATCAAAATTCCTTAAAAAAAGAAAAGAAAAAGCCACAGACAGATGCACATAACGCTACAGAGAGAGTCCACACCAGTTCATTGGGTTTTACAGTCCACGTCTCCTTCATTTGTCCCCTTCAGTTTCTTCAGTTCCCTCATCAGCTCCTGTTCCAGGCCTAAAATCTCTTTGGGCTTCTTATACTACGACAGATGTGAAAGAAATGCTTACAAGAGCAGTGAACACAATACAAAAGAAGCGAAAGGGGATCTAGTCTGAGAATAAAATGGAGTTTTCCTTCTCGTGCTTGTCTGAAACTGGCTCTTGCTAAGCCCACGTGGATTCTTCATAAGCTTTTTTTTTCTATTTTATATACTAAAGGGTATTGTTTTACGCAGCTATATGGACTACATATACAGTGTTTTAAAAGAAATAGAGAAAAGAATAAGTGGGATCTTTTTCATCACTGTGATTCCACTTTTTGAAACTTAAAGCAAACACAAAGCAGGTTCTGACTGAGTGAAATAGCAGGTGAGGGATTATGACAGGATTATGACGAGATTATCACTTACGCTGATGATTAAAGTGTTGTTGGCATGACTGAAGCTCAAGGCTGAGTTCTCGAGAGGTAGCTGGCAGCGGTCAAGATCTGGAATATTGAACTTCTTGTAGTACCTGGGAAAGGAAAGGGCAAATAGAAGGACTGATTGAAAAAGCAAACCCACAAGCTTTTGCAACAGCACAACCTATGGGATTATTATTGTCATTACATGCTCTGGACATGAGCGCAGAAGATTGGATCGTTACTATGTGCTAGCAGCACTGGCCCAAATTGTTACTCTCACTCAGGATCTTTCTACTTTATTATTATTATAATGTTTTTAGGACGCTATTTCTCCCTCAGTTTTCAACCAATCATCATGACATTTCACATGAAGAATACCTCTGGGCTGAATTACGTTGCTATGACTTTTGGTGCTGATCTGGATCACTGATCCAGAA
>JAPFFA010000010.1:29152124-29165952 GCA_026153275.1 Sciades herzbergii | reverse complement strand
AACCTGCATGTCTTTGGACTGTGGAGGAAACCCACGCGGACACGGGGAGAACATGCAAACTCCACACAGAAAGGCCCCCATCGACCTACTGGACTCAAACCCAGAACCTTCTCGCTGTGAGGCGACAGCGCTAACCACTACACCACCGTGCCGCCTATGCTTAAAAATGAAGAATGTAAACAAACCAGCGCAATGACAGGAGCAATTTGTGGAAAATTATATAATAATTCTTGAAAAATAAAAAAGATGCATTCTTACCATCAAATACTTTTATTCCATATTTTGTTGCTTTTTTTGTCTTTTTGGGCGTTTTGTTTTCGAGTAGAATTTTTATTTCGTCCTTGCTTGCTTCAACAACACGGTCCACCATTTTGTTTTTCTCTACTCACAGTATATGAGCTGATAGCCTAGTAGTAGAGTAGCCAATCAGAGTGCATGATTGCTCATATCCAATGAATGTGGATAGAATAATTACTATTATACATACCATGTTTTTTTATGTCAATTTTTTTTTTTTTATTTCAAATGAGTTTACCATACACACAAAAGCCACAAACCCAAATCACTGTCAAAATTAACTCCCAAACCACTTGTCAATAGCAATAGTGTCACTTCCACCCTTATGACACAAAAATTCTTCAGTAAAAATGTCTCAGTCTGTGGTTCTCGGAACATTTTTTTAGAAGAACTTTTATTGGCAGGATGAGATTTATTTGTGCATGCAGTCTCCTGTGTACACCTAACAGGGTCTTTGGTTTGTTCCCTTAAAATCTGAGGTTCACTGCAATTGTTCTGAAAGCAGCATTGGTGTACTCGGGGTATTCATATTTCTGACACATAGCTATGTCACCCTAGACGTTGATGCTCTGCTGTGACACGTCACGCCTCTGGTTGTGGAATGCCAGCTCGCAGTGTAAAAACACACACACACACACACACAGGCATGGCTTCATGGCGGCTGTAATTTAGTTCAGTGTAAATCACTAAAGCTGGAAAACTGAAGTGTCTTCTTTACGCTAATATTACGGAATATCTGTGTAAAAAGGGTTAGAGACAGTTCCAACTAGAACCCTTTTAGGGACTGGCAGACTCAATGGAGGTGGTGTAGGGTGTTACCCCATGGGCTAAAAAAATGCCAGGAATGCCCTACTGTAGATAAAACGTGATAAAGTGCCCTCAAAGTGAAGAAAAAGTGATGAAATGCCCTCTAGGGTTCCACTATCTGTAAGAAAATGTGATGAAGTGCCGTCTTAAGTGCCCTTCCTGTGGCAGACATGTAATGCAGTGCCCTATAGGGTTCCCTTGCACATGAGGAAACAGGATGGAGTGCCCTAATGGGTGCCCTTCCTCTACATGTAGGAAAATGAGATGAAGTGCTCTCTAGGTGCTCCTAGATATGACAAAATGTGCCCACTAGGGTGTCTCTGTGGTAGCGAAAACACGCTGCTGTTTTTGTTCTCTTCAATGTATGAAGTAGGTATCCTTCACATATTTCACGGCTGTCCTTCAGACAGCCCGTGCCCGCCCCTGCTTTCAGGAATCTAAGAACCTTTGTCTTTCTAATGAACCCATGAGAAAATCTTCCTTTCTGAAAGTGTAGCTCGGGAGCACAAACAATGCTCACCTTCATTCTTTGCAAAACGGGTTCGATCTAATGACCTAAAGGATTTCCCCTTGAGTAGTTAAACATAGATTTTACGTAGAACTCTACATCAGACGGTTTCCTTTTCGCAAAAGCTTCCAAGTAGACGCTCTTTAGCCCTTCCAAACAGAAGCCCTTTAGAAAGATAAATACTTTATGCCTTGCACAATTTATGCAAATCAAATCGAAAGCACATCTTGCCACGGCTTAATTTATCGATGCTGACTAGCCAAATCTGAAAAGCAGATGGGACAGAAAAAGGATCTGAAACTTCAGTGTGTTTTGTAAGACTTCACATGAAGTGGCTGTGTAAAGTGCAGACTCTCTGCAGCCTGGCGTCTCACACCTGCTTTCAATCTCACACTTATTTTCACTTTCTCGTAACACTCACCACTCAGCCACTGCTGCTTAAACTACAATAAATGAGATGTTTACGCCAAAATCATGGTTTATAAGCTCAGGAAGTTTTCCACACCCTCGAAACACACACGCGCGCACACACACACACTACTGCATCCAAACCATTGTGATGAATAATGTTTATTCACCATACAATATTCTCAAAACCTCTCTCTCTCTCTCTCTCCCCCCATTTCATGAATGTGGTTATGGTGTTGACGGGTTTTAGCATTCCTAATTACATGTAATGGTGGTTATATGACCAAGCTGCTCATTAATACTAAGTCGGCAAACATCTGAGGGACTTCAGCTAAACTCTGTTAGGCATCTGTCTTTTTTTTTTTAAGCAGTTTGGGATCTAGTACTTAGATATTAGGTCACAAAGCAGAATTGTTAGAAAAGACCTCATAAGTTTTACTGCAGCAGGCTACATTACATTACATACATACATGACACTTTTTCCATGAAATAAAAACATGTATTCTATTTCCTTCTAGCAGGTTTCATTCATTTGGTTCAATAGCATGCAATATTTTCATCATATCACTTATCCTACGTGTATTACGCCACTCTGCCCAAAGGAGAACGAGCGTGCAATATTGTTACGATATTGCACGTTGTCAAGACAACACAATGTCACACATCGGAGCGCGAGTATCAATGAGAGAGTTTTCTGCCGCGCATGCGCACAACCATTTCTTTGTTCGCCGGGAAAGAGAAAGACACGTTGAACACCCAAAAGGCTACCAAAACTTCATTAGATATTCTTCACGTATATTTACAAGAGAAAAACATACCAACGGACATCGAAAAACTGGAAAAGAGACACAGACACAAAACTTCCATGCTAGCGAACAACTGGGACAATTTGTAAACAAACATGGCCGTGAGGTTTGCGTCGTTAAATATGGAAGATTTTGAGAGAATTTGGCTACCAGGTAGCTCTGTTGTGTGCAGTTATCAATGTTGATTTTAAAAGTAACTAAGTAAATTACATAGGGAAATGAATACTTAAGTATGAGTGAAAAATACTGTAGCGAGCTTGTGTGGAAGAAGAGTCTGGAGACAGAAATCTTAGTTTCTCGGTTGTTAGCCTGTGCTACTTGCTCTTGATAACACTAGCCTGACTGCTTTATTAGCATTCGCTAACACTACTGATGAATGCTACACTGGATGGAAGGTGACTTCACTGCTGCGCTGATGGTGCTGAGTCATGGGTAAGCTAGCGTTGGCTTTCGAGAATGAAGTGTATAACAATAATATAATAATATTGGCTGGCTTTTTTGTGGTATAATCACATCTATTCAGCTAGCATGATATTGAATGAGTCTTCGACTCGTTCAACAGCTGAATGGAAAATATCTGATATACCACAACATTATTTAAATGTTGACTATATTGTCGTCAGTGAGAGAAAACTGTCAGTCTCTTGTCATTTCTAGCCACTAATAACTGACTAATGTTGACATATTACAGGTTTTGCAGACTTTATTCCTTTGTAAGACATAAATCCTTCCTCTTGGCCTAGGGCAACAGTTTCACAGATAATCACAATGGTTGTCACACTGAGCTGTTTAACCAGCTCCAGAGATTATGTTAGCCTTATCTAACACAAACCATTCAACAAAAACTTTAAATCAGGGCTTGTGAAGAATCTGATACTAGCTTATGGTATTTTGCAAGGGAGCACAATTTACTGTGTTATTAATCTTCTAATATAAAGCATATGAAATTATTTTGAAAGGAGAAAGAGTACCAAAAGAATGGTGGCATTTCAGCTGATAACTTGACAACAGGCTGAGGCATATAAACTTGAACAGGCACATGCAAGGCTCATCGTCAGTCACATTTCAAAGAGTGAATGTGTGCCTCCTGGCTGCGTTTATGACTCGGTTAATATAATTCGGTTTACGTGGTTCATTCTGGGCATGTCTCTTATCCTGAAGCACAGTGAAGATGTTACCCAACCATCCAACACACCTTTCCTGTTATTAGCCAATCATGGCCTCAGGTAACAGGTCACTAAGGTAACACAATGTTCCAAATGAACAGAATGCCACTATGAACAGTTCAGTCTTTCCTATCTGCATGCTGCAATGCCAGAAATGCCCTCCATCCCCATTACTCTGGACCCTCAATGAGAACAATGACATCCGGAATTAGCTAAGCCGATCTGATTTTAAAGAGAGAACGCAAGTTTGAATCTTGACGCCAGAGCCACCAGGAATCCAAGAGAGCAAAACACGGCATGCTTTCTTTGTGGAAGGAATAGTATACGCTCTCTGCCGTGTCTATCTCAGCATCACTAGCCAACTGTGGGTGTTCGTGAATTCATGTATGCGGAAGAGGGTAGATAGCGCTTCCGTCTGTGTGTGTTACATTGCCCTGTGGTACTGCATGAGCAGCATTTCGAGTCACGTGTGTCAGAGGAATGGTGGGTAGGTGGCAATTAGCAGATCACAGAAAACAGTTCTTATTATCTGATGGATCCACGTCAGTTCTTATTATCTGATGGATCCACGTCAGTGATTGTTTGATTGTCACACTGTAGGCACAACAGATGGTTATAAATACTCATAAAAAGATAATAAAAAGATCATTAAGTTTAGCTGAAGTGTTTGATCTTGGTTCATTTCTGTCAGTTATCGCTGATGCTTTCATTACGCTTAGTGTGTGTAACCGACCCAGTTAACAATTAAGTTCCACCCAGATAGTGTAAAATGCTACAGGTCAGTAAAATATTATAAAGTCTAGACTTTCTGAATGACATCTGGTAATCGTAATCAGCACTTACTGTGTTCCAGCGGAGAAACCCTACTGTATATAGCACTGTTAATGTGTGTTTATGGTGTTTGTGCATAAGGAACTATAAATCAGGGCCCATCTCAGAGTTAATAAGCTACATTAATGCCCTGGAAGTCTTACTCTTGCTATTCTACACAGTTTCTTTTCCTTTTGTCGTTGATTTACCTAATCTCATTTCCTCTCTCCTTCACCTTTTGTTCCAGTCTGTTCTGTGTCTTTCTGCAAATACAGTTAGATTATTATTCTAAAAAGGAGAACGATATCATTTCTTCACCCATTCCCTAGTTCACACTCTCCTCCCAATCCAGTCTTCATGGAGCAGCAAACACTGGAAGTATTGTTCTAATATTATTTATAGAACACGACATGACCTGTTGGAGCCATCTTAGGAATAAAACACCGATGATGTTGGTTATTTTTGCTCCTGTAAGGCCAGGGAATGTACAGTAGGAGCACTAAAAATGCCCTCAGATAATGAAAAAGTTATTCCACGAAATCAAGTCGTACATGAGCTGATAGCCGACGAGGCGCATAGCGCTGCGTTGGCTATAAGCCATGTACAACGAGATTGAGTGGAATAACTTTTATTCAATCCACATTTCACTGGATTTTGAGAAAAAGAGCATTTTTATTCTTATATTTCTTCTATTTATTTATTTTTTGTATTTTGAGGGGGGGGTTGTTTTTGAGTAGAGTTTTTATTTCGTCCTCGGCTGATTCAGGAACACATGCCATCATTTTGTTTTTCTCTACTCACAGTATATGAGCTGATAGCCTAGTGGTAGAGTAGCCAATCAGAGCGTGCAATTGCTCATATCCAGGGAATGTGGATAGAATAATGAAAGTTATTAGTATGTATGTATGGTAAGGCCAGCAGATGCCGAGGGAAATGGAGTAATATGGTAGTGTCAAATTTCAGACTTCTAACCATAACAGTTTATCGTTTTGCTCAATAATTCTTAGTGAGGCTGAGGGTAAATAATGCAAACCCAACTGGCTGCATGGTAAACCTAAAAACCAGCAATAACAAATAAAATGCATTAGCTTGGGGATTGGGAAGACAGAGAGCGAGAGAGTCTGCAATGTGTGTTGTTTCACAGATTACCGTGCAGACTACTCATTACCCTGAGGAATTACATTTGGGCGCCAGAAAATGCAAACACACACAATGAAAGCTTAAATCACTGTACTAGAGATCTACTGCAATACGATGCAGGAAGAATGCCCGTCAATAAAAGGAATCCACAAGAAAACTGTAAATTACAAACAGTTTCCCCCTCTTTCATTTGTAATTAAGATGGTATTCACACAATGCCACCATTTAACCATACTGTGGCTTTGACTGGTTGGCCTTAATGACCTCGCTTATCCTCATCCAAACACATTCATTGCACAGCTTAAATAGAAACAGTTTCTGAATTGTATTTGCCTAAGGTCTAAGACTAGATTCAAGATTCCTTTATTGTCACTGCACCTTACAGTACAGTGAAATTGAAGCAAGCAACCCAGTTGGTGTATTCATACAAACACTTAGTATTAATAAAAATAAAAAAAAGTCAGATCTGTACAAGATAAACATTCAAGCAAAATGAAACAAAGCTGTACAAGATAAGCAGGCAAGTCAATAAAAATAAACTTATCTATCTTTTTGCTAGAGTAACTTTGATAGAACTGATTAACAGTCTTTAAATATGCATGGAAAAGAAGGGAGTTACCCGTTTCACATAATTAAGATCGGAATTCTCATTGTTTTAGTAAGACTTTATTTATTTGGACCCAAAGTAAAGCAGCTATTCACTCACCTGCAAACTGACACAGTCTATACAGTAGATAATTACACAATTCACTTTTTTATTTAAAATTGTTTAATTCAGCCTTTCGGTCCTTGTTTTCTTTTTGCATCATAAGAATTGATTCAAATTAAAATCGACTGAACACGGTTTACGTACTGTGCATCAGAGTCACATATACTGTATTGGATGTAATAAATCTCTGGGTTTTTTAATGCTATTTGGAAGAAAAAAAGGAAAATGTGTAGCTTGGCATCTGCACTTGTTGCAGTTATACAGGTATTTGTTGAGTGGTAGCTTATTGGAACAGGGCGCATATTATATCCAATACAGTATTTCCATGGGTACTGAAATGAACATTGGTAGTTACACAAGTAAAACACTTTTAATGCTTAACAGAAATTAACCAGTTTCCTGGTCTTCTACAGTAAATCTACAAAACTAACAAAAAAAAAAAAAAAAACATGGCTCACAAAATATTAAGAAAATGTCCAAAACATAGTGTGGAAATCAACAGTCCTTATCATCTGTAGTAGTGTCATCAACACTGTCTGTTTTGACAGCCAAAGGCTCATCCATCTGAGCGGGTGACGCCTCACCCTTAGTAGCCGTGGAAGCTACCGCCTGTTGCTTAGATGCTTCTTCCACTGCACAGATTAATAGCATGTCTGTGTCCTCTTCACTCAACTGTTGAAGCTGGCTGTTTTGCACGTAGCTGTCCATGGAGATACTCTTGGGTTCTCGCCATACAAACCAACCTGTTGTTTAGGGTAGCAACTCTGACATCCTGGTGAAGTCGTCTTGAGCTGTTGTCAACTGTTGTCCATAGCTGCTTTGAAAACTTGATAATGTTGCTAAAGCTTGTGATGGGTGCCTCATTGCATCCTCTTTTGAATTTTGACTGAGTTTAAACAATCGCTGCAGACACTGCTCAAGCCTCAACGCCAGGCATTGCCTGAATGCCCGATTTGCCCAACCAAGACTTGCGGACAGAAATATTTTAGCGAGTTAGGCCCGTTTGGACACACCTGTAGTTGGCTTTAAGCACAAAAATGATTTCCAAGCAGGTACATTACAAAAAAAAAAAAGACATATTAACCAGTATCCTTGCCTCCCCTGTGATCGCTGTTTTGGTTTTTTCTTCTCGATCTGTAACGGCAATTCTGATTGGCTCACTTCAGGCACATGTGCGCATTTGTGCTTTTCATCACTATGAGTGGTCACTGGTGCCCTCTAGGTTTTCCCAGGTTGACTTCAGGACATCCACATATAGACCCCTTGCATTAACGTCACATTTACCTTAGCAACCGTCGCTAACCGATACCTGGAGTACAAGCGAACTTTATTCACATATTGAAGCCAAGTGAAGATGTCTGGTGTCTGTTGCCCGAAGAAAACTACAGCTAAAAGAGATCTACTACCAGATTACTTGGATATCTTAGTCAGAAAGAAGCGCAGGATAGATATATGCGGAAATTAGAGTTTATTAGCGGTTATGATCTGTACAAAATTCCTCAAAACGACCGGAGTGATGGTGCAGATTTGTAGCCTAGCATTAGCTACATGTTGGAATATACCTTCTTTTTCCCCCCAAAGAGTCTTGACATGGAAGAACAGCTTAAAAAAAAAAAAAAACCCAGGAAAGCCTTCTTTGCGTAAAGACTCTCCTCTACATCAGCATTTGGGAACAGAATGTTGCGAAAGCCAAATCATTTACTCTCAAAAGGACTCCTACCTGATAATTTACAGTTTACCATACTGCACATTCAGAAATGTGTCATGCGGCATATGAACCACTTCTCTTTGTATTCATGCACGAACATTCCCTCGATTCGAACAATTCAGTTGATAAATCCCAAGTTTATTTAATTTATTTAAGTGAATTAAGTGTAAAGTGACCTACCTTATATTATATAAAGTTAAGGAGACTGGGGACTGCTGGGTATGTGCTCAGCGCCTGTCATTTCTGTGATGACGGCTCATGAGTCTCCCTTGATTTACGACGATATTTTCTAAATTTGTTCTACTCGGGAAAGATTACACGGATGGTTAGGGGACAAAGGATTACTGGGGGACTTTTGTGGTGATGTACCCTTTTCTTTTTGCAAATTTTGATTCATCAACTGCAATTGTGTCCTGGTCTACCAATTGGTTCAGAATCCTTCTCCAAAACAATGACACTTCTCTGGCAAAATGGTACCAGTCCACAATAGTCGAGTTGGAGACAATCCTTAGTTCCCTTTGAACAAACTGTTCTGAACAACGGTATACCCAATAATATGTAAGCTTTACAATCTGCAGGTGAGAACCAGCAAACCAACTTCCTTTATGAATGGACACTGTGATGGCAGGAGCGACAGTGCCACACTATAGCCCGTCCTTTGGGTAACTTCTGTCTTTGATTAGATGCAAAGTTTTTGCACAACACTTACCACAAGCATCACTACAAAAGTCCCCCAGTAATCCTTTGTTCCTTAAACATCCGTGTAATCTTTCCCAAGTAGAACAAATTTGGAAAATATCACCGTAAATCCAGGGAGATTCATGAGCCGCCATCACAGAAATGGCAGGCGCCGAGCACACAGGGAGTGCGTGGACACATTCCATATGTTGGAAAAGTAGTTTTGGCACAGGTTAAATAGTTCCAGTGAGTGGTACAGTAAACTGTAAATTACTCCTCTTACCTGAACTGTGGGTTAGATCTTGTTCCCACCCTTCCGTGTCTCAGCAACCCCAAGGACATCTAGGTACACAGCTATCTGCACTCTATCATTTATACAGTGATGCTTATTATTGTTAAAACAATATCTGAAGTGTCATATGTAAAATAAAATATCTTGCTCTAGACTTCCAACAATGTAAGATTTTATATTTTATTTTAACTTTTAAATTTTCCATAATCTGTTCTCGCGTTAGGAAGATAGTACCAAGTCTCAGAGAATACAAGCATAGTAGTCACGTAGCTTATATTAGCAGACCATAAGATGTCTAAAGCAATCCGAAGGTGCCATAGTCCCAATATGAGATCATATTTATAAGTGTAATCTCATAATGAGTCATCACAACTCTGCAAAACAATGTAAGCTAATCTATGTAAACATCCAGTAGGACTAGCCTAACCAAATCAGGAAGGTGAAATACAATAGGTAAACAACAAACATAGCACTTCCTCTGACACCTGATATTCCACAACATTCTCCAAAAATAAATAAATTAATCCATTTGAAACTACTGTAGGGAAACCATATAAAATCTACCATTAGGAAACTAAAATGTGCAAATCTAAATCAAACATAGCATTCACTGTTCCAAATTAGTGCTGTTCTCAGATGAGAGGGTCAAATCAGCCTTAAAGAAAGAACTGAATGCTTAAATGTAATCCAGTGTGTAGATCGAATGACAAATACAGCAGGATGAATATACATGCAACTGTGTGAGTGCAAAACTAATTCAAAGACTGGAATCCTCAGAGACATTCCACATTAGACATGGTTACCCTGATGCTCAAGCTCCTGAACAGGGAGCAGGGTTACCAGGTCTGAGCAAAATTTCCAGCAATGCACAAAAAGACCTGTAACTAGTCCCACCTAAAAAGTCAGCACTTGTAAAGAGACACAAATTTTTCTTTTCTTAAAGTTACTGTGTGGGGAATCAAGGTCACTGTGGCGTACATGAATTTCTGATGTACAAACGTTATTCACTCCATTAGTCCTGGGTATGACTTTAAACTCCAACCAATGGGGAGTCTCAGGACCGGGAGGACTTGAGTATTGGGGAAAGTGGAGTTACCCCCTTAGTCACCATTGCTTCCAGATCCACTCTGACCCGGAATGGTAGCACCTGCCTGGGTTCCAGCTATGGGTTAAATAGTACATCACCAATAAGGCACTGGCAGCAGGGTGCTTTTCAGTGCAATGTGGCAGATGAACCCAACAGGGTCAATGGCATACCAACAGATGGTATGCAGAAGAGCCACTCAAATGGCCAATGGATGGCATCACTCGGCAAGTCAGTTGTCACTGCGGGGCAACTTCCATACCAGTCAGGTCTGTGGCACTTTTGTGCACCACCTGGCATCAGGTCTGGAGGTCCAGAGAGATAACACGACAGGGGCACATCATTTGTCTTACCTTATTGTGCAAGGTGCTTCATTAGGACAGGAGAATAGTATACGAGAAGACATGAGAGCTCACAAAGCCAGACGTTCCATGGCAGCTCGGCCGGGCCATTCATGCTGCCGCCACGTGCGACTTTATCGCTGTGGTGTGGGCCTCACGGCCCATCTGCGTTTCTGTGCGTCCTAATGAAGCACTCATCTTTGCTAGCGATGGACAGCTGACAACGATTCACTCCATAGTCCCCCTTTCCCTCTTCCAACCTTCTTCATCACCCATCCAGTGTGTTCTGAGTTGGGTCCCTTTCCTACAGCCGGCTAGCCACTCCTCTACTGCACTGCTTTTGGTCGTGGACAATTTAGAGTAGCCAATTAACCTAGCTGCATGTCTTCGGACTGTGGGGGAAACCGGAGCACCCAGAGGAAACCCATGCAGACACGGGGAGAACATGCAAACTCCACACCGAAAGGCCCCCGGTCAGCCACTAGGCTTGAACCCAGAACCTTCTTGCTGTGAGGTGATCATGCTAACCACTACACCATAATGCCACCCCTTCTAATAATTGCAATATATCTTACAACAGTAACAAGTCTGTAAATTGTAGATACACTGTTTGCGGCCTTTGTTTGCAGAAATAGATTAGATTGAATTATGAATCTATGAAAATTGTCACCTTAACACCCTTACTTTGAGGAAGATCCATATGAATTTGAAAAACAAACAAAAAAAAACTGATTGAATTCAGGTTAATTTGGAATTGAAGTGCAGAATTAAACCCTGCTTGAAAAAAATGGGGATTATTGTTTATTGTGACACTTTTCAAACACAAACTGGTCTAAATAATCACTTATTTCCATTAATAACTTTGCCATTAGCACTGAATTGTTAGAACGGTCATTAGTCCACTCATTCTTCATTTAGTTACAGATCCGGGAGGTACCCAGTGTGAAATTAATTGACTTGTTTTTATCTTTGTAACCATGAAGCCACAAAGTTTATTAATAACCACTAAGCAAGGACTCAACATGACAGGCGCTCTGTTGGAGGAAAATAATCAACAGTGTGGTGGAGTGATAACAGCACATCCTGAAGTGTTTTATTATTCATGTTTCAAAGAAATGCAAAGTTTTTTTTTTTTTTAATGACATCACACTTTTTATCCATGGGAGTCACAACACTGGACAGGATTAAAAGTGGGAATATTAGAGGGACAGGACATGTAGGACAGCTTGGAGACAATGTGAGAGACGCGAGATCGAGATGGTTCGGACACATACAGAGGAGAGATCCAGGGCATATTGGGAAAATTGTGCTGGAGATGGAGTTGCCAGGTAGAAGGAAAAGAGGAAGACCAAAGATGAGATTTATGGATGCGGTGAAGGAGGACATGAAGACGGTTGGTGCGACAGAAAAAGATACGGAGGACACGAGGAGATGGAGGGGCATTATCCACTGTGGCGGCCCCTAACGGGAACAGCCGGAAGACGAAAAAGAAAACACTATCCATTTAAAGTTACATTTACAGTTAATGCCTGTAACACTTGTTATAGCAGCACAGCTTCTCTTTTTTCTCGTTTTTGAAGTTAATAAAACAATAAATGCAGCTTGTCATGTTATACAGAGGTCGGACTTAAAATCAACATCAAAGCACAGACATTTTAAAAGCCACCAAACTCAGAACCAGTCTGATGATAGTTTTAGGACTGTTTACACTGTTGTATACCCCATATTTGTCAAACGTGTACAGATAATTTTTTTTCCCCCTCTAGCAGGGATGTTCCTTCTATGCTAAACTGACAATACAAATACCAGCAAAGTTCACCACAAGTGCGATAATATTCAGCATCATATATCTGTGGCTTTTCAGCTGTAGCACGATGGATGTTGAGAGAAAGAGAGAGTGCTATGTCACGCCAAGACATGGGGAGTTTTTTTGAGGTACTGATAAGAAGCCACTTGTGAAAAGCAAGAGTTTGGTCTTCAACACCACAATTGCTCAGCTCTTTGCATAAACTTGCCTAATTCATCCATGTTCTTGTAAAAGTATCTTCATTACACACATGGAAAAATCTCTAAATCAATCATCAAATGTAGTAATTCCTGTTAATACATCTTTAGAAAATTAACACGTTTTGAATTTAAAACAGATTTTTCAGTATATCAATGGAACTGAGTCAGGGAACATTTTGTGAACTTTCAAAATTGGTTCAAAAGCATCGACTATATAAAAAATAGACAGTGTCCTCTCATGGATTTGGAATGCATACATGTGGCTGTGATGGTCAGGTGTCTACATACTTGTTGACTTCCAGTATAACAATGCCCAAAGCAACATCCATGAAGACATGGTGTATCAAGGTTGGAGCGGAAGAACTCGAGTATCCTGCACTGAGCCCTGACTTCAACCCCATGAACATCTTTGGGATGAACTGGAACATCAACTGCACCCCCAGACTTCCTCACCCAATGTCAGTGTCTGATCTCACTAATGCTCTTGTAGTTGAAGGAGCACAAATCCTCACAGCCACACTGCAAAATCTAGTAGAAAGCCTTCACAGAAGAGTGGAAGTATTGATGATAAAATCTGGATTGGGATGCAGATGTTCAACAAGCACATACGAGTGTTATAGTCAGGTTTTCACAAACCTTTGGTTATATAGTGTACATTAGATTACATTAATGGCATTTATCCACTTATCCAGAGTGACGTACAACACGCCCAGAGTAGCCTGGGGAGCAGTAGTGGGTTAGGTGCTTTGCTCAAGGACACTTCAGCCATTCCTGCTGGTCCAGGGAATCGAACCGGCAACTTTTGGTCCCAAAGCTGATTTATTAACCATTAGGCCATGGTTTCCTGTTAACTAGTTTACTAGCAATTAGCTAACTGGCTAGTTCCACTTGGCGTGACAGTTGGACATGTGGGAGATTCCAGTTTTCATGTCCTTATATATTCACACTGCAAAAAACTGAACTGAATTTGAGGAGAAAATTCCTTAATACGGGGCGGCACGGTGGTGTAGTGGTTAGCGCTGTCGCCTCACAGCAAGAAGGTCCGGGTTCGAGCCCCGTGGCCAGCG
>JAPFFA010000010.1:28552553-28569065 GCA_026153275.1 Sciades herzbergii | reverse complement strand
CTGCCATTTTGTTTTTCTCTACTCATGGTATATGAGCTGATATCCTAGTAGTAGAGTAGCCAATCAGAGTGCATGATTGTTCATATCCAGTGATTGTGGATGGATAAAAAAAAATATTGATAACACAGTTAATTAAAATAATATCCAAGAAGTTTTAAAAATCTTTGTTGATTAGAGACCTTTTCAAATCTTTTTTGAGAAATGATAATGTGGATATTGAATGTAATGATGTAGATATATTGTTCGAAAGAGATGGTCCTCTGTATTTCATTGTATATTGTTGAAGAGAAGCCCGACAAAATGGGAAATGAAGCTCCTTAGAATGTCTAGTATAATATGAGTGAATCTCTGTGGACAACCTCAAACAATTCTGGAAAATGTTGGATAATAGTTTGACGAAATGCACTTGGTTGACTTCCTGTGACTGGGATGAAGCATGTGTTAGGATAGAGTTAGCTAAAAAAAAAGAAAAGAAAAGAAAAAAACAGTCTCAAAATTTGGTTTCTGAATACCGTTAATAGCCAATTTCTCAGAGAAAAGTAAAATAATTACTTTATTAGCAAAGCTAAAGCTGTGTGCTTATAAAGTCTGGTCTTTTCTTAATCTTCATTGCGTGCTCCCTTTGTTTTTCCTGTAGCTTGATAAACAAGTGGGCCAGAAAACGATCCAGCTGTTTGTTATTTTCAAAACTGTCGTATTCAGTATTTTTCTTAAAGGGCTGGGAGGTGAGCAGACGCGCTGAGAGACTCGAAAGTATACTACAAGTACAGACGTGACACTGACATTTTGTGTGCGCTTCAAGCATCTGCTCAGACACTGTGTGTAAATTGGGATGAAATCATTCTTCACGTAGTGTTAGAGATCTCACTGAAGAGTGCTCTTTAAAGGTGTTTCTGTTTGTCTGTGTCAGAGTGGACATCCACCGTAAGGAGAACGCAGGGGCGGCGGAGAAGCCCATCACCATCCACTCGTCTCCGGAGGGCTGCTCACACGCCTGCAGGATGATCCTGGAGGTCATGGAGAAAGAAGCCACCGACACCAAGACGTCAGTTTCTCCCTGTGTTTACTGAATGCTTCAGAGTTTGTGGCAGAGCGAGAGAGAGTTTAGACTCCGAACCTGGGAACTGTGTTAGAACTCATACTGAACCACAGCCGTCAGTCTGTTTCAACTCTGGCTTACGTTCACACTAGTAATGTGAAGCATTTCAACTCAGTTTGTATTCAAGCACACACACACACACACACACACACACACAAAACGACTAAGAAATCAATCACTCCATATTTAACATAAGCAGCCTGATATGTGCCTGAAATTATTAGTCCATACTTAATCCCCTTATGATTACAAGTGCCTGAGTGAAGGAGGCTTACTCTCTCTCTCTACGTTTTTCTCTCTCTCTCTCTCCATCTCTCCCTGTTTTTCTCTCTGTTTCTCTCTCTCTCGCTCTCTCTGATATCTGTCTGTAATTCTCTTTGTTTCTCTCTCTCTGTCTGATATCTCTGTTTTTCTCTCTGTTTCTTTCTTTCTCTCTCTCTGATATCTCTGTCTGTTTTTCTCTTTGTTTCTCTCTCTTTCTCCATCTCTCTCTGTTTGATATCTCTATCTGTTTTTCTCTCTTTGCTTCTCTCTCTCTCTCTCTATTTCTGCTTCTCTCTCAATTCCCTCCACTCTGTGAATCTCTTTCTCTTTCTGTCAATCTTTGCTTTATGTCTTTCTCAATCTTTTTATGTTTCTCCATGAATGTAACTCTCTCTCTCTGTCTCTCTCTCTCAATCCCCCTCTCTCTCTGTGAATCTCTTTCTGTCAATCTTTGTTTTTCTGTCTTTCTCAATCTTTATGTTTCTCGATGAATGTAACTCTCTCTCTCTTTCCATATCTCTCTCTGTCCATCTCTGTTTGATATCTCTAGCTGTTTTTCTCTCTTTCTCTCTCTCTCTTGCTCTCTCTCTCCATCTCTCTCTTTCTCTCTCTTCCTCTCCATCTCTCTCTGATATCTCTCTCTGTTTTTCTCCCTTTCTCTCTCTCCCCATCTCTTCCTGTTTTTCTCTCTTTGTTTCTCTCTCTCTCTGATATCTGTCTGTAATTCTTTTTGTTTCTCTCTCTCTCTGTCTGATAGCTCTATCTGTTTTTTCTCTGTTTCTTTCTTTCTCTGTCTCTGATATCTGTCTGTTTTTCTCTTTGTTTCTCTCTTTCTCCATCTCTCTCTGTCTGTCTCTCTCTGTTTGATATCTCTATCTGTTTTTCTCTATTTGTTTCTCTCTCTCTCTATTTCTGCTTCTCTCTCAATTCCCTCCGCTCTCTGTGAATCTCTTTCTCTTTCTGTCAATCTTTGCTTTGTCTTTCTCAATCTTTGTTTCTCCATGAATGTAACTCTCTCTCTCTCTCTCAATCCCCCTCTCTCTCTGTGAATCTCTTTCTCTTTCTGTCAATCTTTTTCTGTCTTTCTCAATCTTTATGTTTCTCCATGAATGTAACTTTCTCTCTCTTTCCATCTCTCTCTCTGTCCATCTCTGTGTTTGATATCTCTGTTTTTCTCTCTTTCTCTCTCTCTTGCTCTCTCTCTCCATCTCTCTCTCTCTCTCCATCTCTCTCTGCTTGATATCTCTCTATCTGTTTTTCTCTATTTGTTTCTCTCTCTCTCTCTCTCTCTCTCTCTCTCTCTCTGAATCTCTTTCTCTTTCTGTCAATCTTTTTCTGTCTTTCTCAATCTTTTTTTATGTTTCTCAGTGAATGTAACTCTCTCTCCATCTGTCTCTCTGTCCATCTCTGTGTTTGATATCTCTTTATCTGTTTTTCTCTCTTTGTCTCTCTCTTGCTCTCTCTCTCTCTCCATCTCTCTCTCTTTCTCTCCATCTCTCTCTCAGTCTGTCTCTCTGTTTGATATCTCTCTATCTGTTTTTCTCTTTCTCTCCCTCTCCATCTCTTTCTGTTTGATATCTCTCTATCTGTTTTTCTGTCTTTGTTTCTCTCTCTGTCTCTCTCTCTCTATTTCTGCTTCTCTCTCAGTCCGCCTCTCTCTCTCTATGTCTCTCTTTCTGTCAATCTTTGTCAGTCTTTCTCAATCTTTATGTTTCTCGGTGAATGTAACTCTCTCTCTCTCTCTCTCAGTGCTGAGGAAGTCCCTCTGAAGATTTTGGCCCATAATAGTCTTGTAGGACGGCTGATCGGTAAAGAAGGAAGGAACCTGAAGAAGATTGAGCAGGACACTGGGACCAAGATCACCATTTCCCCGTGTGTACACACTCATGAACATTACACACTCTGTTCAAATCTCCACACTGTCACTTCAAACTTGGGTCATTAAATATGCCTTATTATTATTATTATTATTGTGGTTTCAAATTCTGTAATGCACACTAGGTGCACATTGTTGTCCACTTCACCTCAGATTAGGTGAGATATGATCCTTTGGTGCTTAGGTATGATTCTTTTGCGAGCATTATTTATGAATTATTGACCCATGCTTTTCCCTGCAGCCTGCAGGATTTGACTATCTATAACCCGGAGCGTACCATCACAGTGAGGGGAGGGGTGGACGAGTGCTGTAATGCAGAGGTGGAAATCATGAAGAAGCTGAGAGAGGCGTACGAGAATGACGTGGCTGCCTTAAATGTAAGCATATCCCATACCCTCTAGGGCATCGGGGAGAGTACTCGTGTGTACTTCCTTCACACTCACACCTGAGACGTGACAAGTAGTTGTGCTTGTGAAAGTGAACTGTGTTGCTCTGAGTAAACATAAGGCACAGTGTGATTGTTGTGATGCTGGTGAGCAATTCAACTGAGACAGAGGGTGCCATTTTTTATTTTCGTAAAAATACACAGAATGTGCGGATGTATGTATGTGGATTTGAGGGAACGTAAGAAATGTACAATCATGCTAAATATCAGTGATGAGAAAACATTAGTGTGAACAAACAACTAAATGGATAAATAAATCAGAAACATTTGAGTTTATGTCGAGAGACATGATACAAACACATTGTGTAGCACGACCGCTAACACCCACACTGTCTGTGGTGTTTGTAATTATTATGTCGAAAACATCACGATCCTTACAGACTTTAGTAGAATATGTGATGCATATCACAGGGCCAGCAAAACAGTATTGCCTCATAAAAAGCAAGCAAAAACATGCTACACAGTGCTATTTTATTGAATTATTTACCAATAAAAAAAGAAATGTTTAGGACAAAAATAGTGCTCAAAGGCAATACTTTAAGAAAAGCCTATTGTTACGTAATTTGTCACAGTTTCATATCGGCATGTTGCCGAGCCCTACGATAAATAAATGAGCTCCTCATTCTTAACTGCCTGCTGGATTGCACACTGGGAAGCCTTGTTTGCTCGTTGGTTTATTTATTTATTTATTTATTTATTGGGTGCTTGTATATTTATTTATTTGTTTGTTTGTTGGTTGGCTGGTTGAGTGCTTGCATTTTTATTTGTTTAAATATTTACATATTTGTTTATTGATTGGTTAGGTTCTTGAATATTTGTTTGTTTGTTGGTGTTGGGTGCTTGCATATTTGTTTATTGATTGGTTAGGTGATTGCATATTTATTTATTTGTTTGTTTGTTTTTATTTATTTATCTATCTATTTATTTATTTGTTTGTTTGTTGGTGGTTGGGTGCTTGCATACTTATTTATTTATCTATTTGTTTGTTGGTTGGGCCTGTGCAGGTTTGTTTGTTTGTTGTTGGTTGAGTGCTTGTATATTTATTTGTTTATTTCTATATTTGTTTATTGATTTGTTTAGGTGTTTGCATATTTATTTGTTTATTTATTAATATATATGTTTATTGATTGGTTAGGTGATTGCATATTTACTTATTTGTTTGTTTTATTTATTTATCTATTTATTTGTTTGTTGGTGGTTGGGTGCTTGCATACTTATTTATCTATCTGTTTGTTTGTGTGTTTGTTGGTTGGGTGTTTTCGTATTTATTTATTTGTTTGTTTTTTATTTATCTATCTATTTATGTATTTGTTTGTGTGTTGGTTGGGTGCTTGCATATTTATTCATTTGCGTTTTGATTTGTTGTTTGTTTGTTTATTGCTCATTCACACATTGTTTGTTTGTTTAGTTGTTTATTGCCTAGTTGTAATTGTATATAAAAAGAAAAGATGCGTGTATATGGATCTCAGGCAGCAGGGATATATAAAAATGGCTGTGCTGGCTTTCTCGTTTCAGTGTTTATATCCTTGTTTGTTATGAATACATGTTGTTCTGATGTTTGTAGTTGCTTTTTGTAATTTTTGTTTGGTTTTTTTGCCCATGCAAAAGAGACTCGAGGGGAAAAGGGAGTCTTGTGTTAGTGAGTGACTTGTTTAAGGCACTTGATGCTTTCAGTGGACAGAGTAAGGGTTTAAAGTCAATGAAAATTTTACTATGTTGTTAAATTCTGGTGCAGGAATTAATGTACAGTTTCTACGATGCTTGCCAACCAGCGCAGTTTGCATTTCTCACATCAGGTTCATCTGTGTTTTTCCAAGTAGCAGCACGAAAATGTGTTCAGATCAGAGCATAGATTCAGAAAAAAAAAAAACATAAATAATATAAATATAATAAAGATAATATAAAAATGAATCTAAATATTTTATATAAATATCAAATGTAACTGGGCAGAAGCCTCGGCCTAATTGTTAGAAAAGCACGTTTGGGACCAAAAGGTCACTGGTTCAATTCCCTGGACCAGTAGGAATAGCTGAAGTGCCCTTGAACAAGGCACCTCACCCCCAACTGCTCCCCAGGCTGCTCTGGGTATGTTGTACACTGCTCTGGATAAGAGCATCTGCTAAATACCGTTAATGTAATGCAATATAATAAATCTTCTCAGTACAAAGTAACAGAATTAGAGCAATATTTAAATTCATACATTTGATATAATATCGGCTAATAATGTACAGTGAGGATGAAAATCCCATTTGTGCTCATAATAAGACGGAAATAACGCGATATGTACAGGGTGTTTCAAAAAATTAGATATTATTTGAGATGTAAACATCCCAGAAACTACATAGTCTAGGCAAATGAAACTGTACAGGCTTAATGTTGAGCAATATAAGATTTATTCCTCAAAATTTGAAGAAGAAATTCAAAGGTATGTGGATTCCATGAACGATTTCACAAATTTGCAATATTCGCAAACTCACTCGACCGTCTCTTCCGATGCTGGTGGCCATCCAGATCCTTTTGCCCTGCACGCCCAGCCTTCCTCTTTGAACTTTTTGTGCCGTGTCCAAATCTGCATCGCAGTTGGTGCATTTTTAGAGAATTCTCTCATAAATGCACGCTACAGTCTTGTTCGACTGTGTCCGAGCGTACGCTAACGCACAAAACACCTTTTCTTTTCCAGTGAATGGCATTTCTATACCTAAAAAGATAAAAACAAAAACATTAAACATAAAATTTTGACCTGTTTCCACACATGCTGTTAAAATTGAATGAGAATTGGCAAAGTTATTAGATTGTGAAATGATATCAAATTTTTTGAAACACCCTGTATTTGCTGTATAATTGGACTAAATAATGTGATTAGTAATTGGGAATTTCTGAGTATAATAAATCACGATCATTATTTTAGCCTAGTAGTCGTTCAGTGTCAAACTGGATGGAGAAACATTTAATATGACATTCAGAGATTTCAAAGCAGCACATTAGTGGCTTCAATGTCCTGGGATCGTGTCAGCGGTTTATTTATGTTTTATTGATTTCCCCCATGAGACTCACAGTTGTACATGGCCAATGAGGCGTTTAAAGGACTTCCAGCATTAGTGAAGGAGCAAATGAGGTGTAAACAAATAAAGCCTTTTCAAATGTACACTTGTGGCACTAAATTGGATTACCTTTAACAGAACTGAATTCATCTGGATGTTTTTTCAGCTCTTGAAATGCAAACAAACAGTCGGAGTGGTGAAGCTACACCACCTTGTGGAGCTCACTGGATATTACACCTGTCCTGTTTCAATGTTGTGGTGTTCACTCAGGCTGAACGTTCAACACTACTCTGGTGACAGTAGAAACTCAGTTCCCACTTTAAGATTTGTTCTTTTCTTACGTTTTATCCCCCGCTGGCTGAAAGGCCCAAAGGGGGATTATATCGTGGCGATTTCCATCTGTTCGTCCGTCCCAGGAAAGGGTGCTCATCTTCTGAAATCAACTCCTCTCACAATTTGTGGAGGAATTTCACCAAACTTGGTAAAAGGCTTTGTTATATGTTATTAGTACACATACTGTTATTTTGTTCAATTCGGCCGCATTTTACCACAGTTGTGGCCCTTGATTAGCAACCTTGTCCTTTCACAATTTCATGAAGGTGTGCTTGCCTTCTGACATCAACTCCTCTCACAATTTTTGGAGGAATTTCATAAAACTTCACAAGATTCTTTGTTATATGTCGGTAATACGCATATTGCAATTTAATTTTGTTTGTGAAAATTTTCCCAGAGTTTTGATCCTTGATTATATAACTTGTACTTTGACAATTTTATGAGGGTGTACGTTCTTCTGAAATCAACTCCTCTCACAATTTGTGGAGGAATTTCACCAAACTTGGCAAAAGGCTTTGTTATATGATGGTTATACGCATATTGAAATTACGTTTAATTCGGGCAAATTTTACCAGAGTTATGCCCTTGATTATTAACAAACTTGTACTTTCGCAATTTCGTCAAGGTGTGCTTGCTTTCTGAAATCAACTTCTGTCACAATTTTTCGAGGAATTTCATGTAATTTGGCAAAAAGATTTTATCCCCTGTTGGCCGAAAGCCCCGAAGGGGGATTATGTCGTGGTGATGTCCGTCTGTCAAGTCAAGTTTATTTGTATAGCGCTGTCTGTCCCGGGAAGGATACTCGCCTTCTGAAATCAACTCCTCTCACAATTTTTGGAGGAATTTCACAAAACTTCACAGGATTCTTTGTTATATGTCGGTAATACACATATTGCAATTTCGTTCAATTCAGTCGCATTTTACCAGAGTTATGGCATAGTTGCCAGCAGGGGATATTGTGCTCTCAGAGCACTCTTGTTATATGTTAACTTGCTAACAGCTCTTGCTCAGAGCAGTTACTTACTCGCTGATTCTCATCTCTCTCTTTGTTTCTGTGTCTGTAGCTGCAGACGGCATTGATCCCCGGGTTGAACCTGAACGCTTTGGGGATTTTCTCTCCTGCTCTGCCTGTTCTGTCTTCAGCCACAGGGCCGCGTGGAGTCACTTCGCTTCCTGCTACCTATAACCCCTTACTGGTAAGCATTAACATCCAGATCGTAGGCATCACGTGGAAATTTGATTATTGTGTGGTTATAGAGAGTAGGCTCATACAGAGCTGGGCAGTATGGATGTTATAATACAAATATCGACCACATGATGCTCAAATCTCTTCAGTTTCCATCAGCGAGCATTTTATACCTCAGTGCAACAGTTTATGAGGAACTCCATGTTGTATTTCCTCAATAGAGAAGGACACCATTTGCTCAATTCTCCATGGCATGGATTCCATCAGGTGTTAGAAATATTGCTTTGAGTCCATGTTCGCATCGTTTCATCGCATCAGTAATTGCACTGCAAATATTCCATACTACCACACCCCAAAGGTACTCTGGTGACATCATTGAAGTACATTACTAGCATTTAGCAAACACCTTATCCAGAGCTACGTACAACATAGGTTTTGATGCTTGCTCAAGGGCACTCCAGCCATTCCCGCTGGTCCAGGGAATCAAACCGGTGACCTTTTGGTCCCAAAGCTGCTTCTCTAAAGTGGCTTCCCAAGTACGTTGTCATGATCATGGAAGCAGTCTGAGACAGCTTTGTGATATCCATCCATCCATCCATCTATCCATTATCCGTAACTGCTTAAGCTGTATAGGGTTGCTGGCAAGCTGGAGCCTATCCCAGCTGACTATGGGCGAGAAGCGGGGTACACCCTGGTCAAGTCACCAGATCATCGCAGGGCTGACACATAGAGATAAACAACCATTCACACTCACATTCACACCTACGGTCAATTTCGAGCCACCAATTAGCCTAACCTGCATGTCTTTGGACTGTGTGGGAAACCGGAGCACCCGGAGGAAACCCACACAGACACGCAGGGGAGAACATGCAAACTCCACACAGAAAGGCCCCCGTCGGCCATATATTTCTTATATATTGCAATCTTTCATTAATAACTAGTTCGTAGTACTTACCGTTGATAAAATATTCACTGCAGACTCATGTGGTTTTTGCTTCCTCATCACTTAGATCAGCCTGGTATATGTTGGACAGCCAGTGATGTCTGCGCTCTGTGGACAACTCTCTTGTTTTTTCTCCTTGATTATTTATAATTGCTGGAATTCTAAAGAACTTATCAGTCCTCTTGTCTCGAACAGAGTTGTGCCCACATCCAATTGCAGCACAAAGAGTCGGTATAGCGAAGAAACAAAAGGAGTTCTTGAGCGTAACAACCTCTCAAACATATCTTCTATAGCAAATGTATGCTACATGAGTTTGTGTATATCCTCCACCATGGCCCACTTCCGGTTCGAAGCCTCATGCATAATTAGCTATGACGTCACGTGTAAACGAAGAACAGGCTGTGGAATTCAAATGATGCTCAACTGGTATTAAAGGGCCCAAAGTGTGCCACGAAAACATTCCCCACACCAAAAATTACACCACCACCAACAACAACGTGAACTGTGAACGCAAGGTTCCATAGATTCATGCTGTTGATGCCAAACTCTGAGTCTGCCATCTGCACATCACAGAAGAAGTCAAGTTTCATCACAACTGGTGACTTTTTTCCCCCCAGTATTCAACTGTCCTGTTGAGTAAAGTCTGTGCTTTTTGTGTTTTTGGTTGATAGGAGTGCACTTTTGATGTTGTAGCCTATCCGTCTCAAGGCTTGAGATGCTTTTTTACTCACCATGATTGCAAAGAGTGGTTATTAGAGTTATCGTAGCCTTTCTGTCAACTCAAACCAGTCTGGTCATTCTTCTATGACTTCTCTCATCAACAAGGTGTTTCTGCCCAGAAAACAAACTATCTATCTATCTATCTAGCTAGCTAGCTAGCTAGCTAGCTAGCTAGCACCAAGTGAGATTAACAGGATTCCAGGAACACAGCGGTTTCTGAAATACTGGCACCAAGAGCCATACCAAGGTCCAAGTCACTGAGATCGCATGATGTGAACATTAACTGAAGCTCTTGACCTGAATCTGCATGATTTACACACTGCACTGCTGCCACGTGATTGGCTGAGTGTATTTTAAATAGTGAGTCTAGTCCACATTTCTGCAAATGTCAAGTAAACTCTTGCTACTTCTCTCAAACCGGGCCACTTTGTCTCCTCAGTGTTTGGAAAGCCGCCATGATTTGTGGCTTTTCCTGCCACTCAGTGCATCAGATAAACAACTCCTACAATCACAAAATGAAAAATGAACCAATGTTCTGTCGTGACATGTAAAATATAATTAACCAGTAAATGAATAACATCTAATGGCTGATTCATCAGTGTAAGAACAGGGCTAGGTTTTCCTCTCCTACGCACCATAAACTGGAGCTCGGTACTCATCCCTCGTTTCTTGTAAATAACTCATCAGGAATAGTGAGTGCTAAAATGCCACTTATAAATGGAGGCATGTATGGAGTGAGCAATAAAAAATACGCAAAAATACACAGAGGAGAAATTCAGGCTGTATCACCATTTTGGACAAGTATGGGCAATGCCAAGATTTTTACCTCAAGCATCTTTTTTGGAACAGGTTATGTTTTAGCCTCCGTTTATTTTTATTTTTCCAACTTAACTCAAAAACTAGTGAACAGATTTTGATTACATTTGGAGGAAAGGTGAACCATGAGCAAAGGAACAATTGATTAGACTTTGATGCAGATCTGGATATGTATGTGGATCTAGGATTTTTTTGTCTGTTCCCAACATAACTCAAAAAGTAGTGAATGGATTTGGATGAAATTTGGTGGACAGTTTTAGTATTATCCCAGGTTCAAGTGATTTGATTTTGATGATGATAACATGTGGCTTAGTGGAGGTATGTCCTCTAACGAGTGCCATTCTGGTAAAATTTGTCATGTTGATGGACACATAGTTATAAAATGTAGACATTGGGATTAGAACCATTTTTAATAGCATTATTTGTATTTATTTAGGTATATAACATTTTAGTTATGCCGACCAAATATTACTGATCCTTGCCATAGTCATGTATGCTAAAATTTCCTTAAAGAAACTTAAATAAACTTAAATGGTTGTGCCATTGGTCGTTCCTCCTTGGCTGAGGATGCCAGGCTGGCAGAAGAGAGGGAGGACAGAGCTGAGTGATGAGGAGGCTTGAGAGTCGGAAAGGGTGGTTCCAGGACACTGGTTCTGCTGTCAAGCCCTTCTGAGGTGTCATGGGCCAATCGATGAAACACCAGTGGGGGGGTGCCCACTGGAAAACCCTGTGAAGGCTCAAAGGTCTGAGTCACAAGGTGCTGTCTTTCATGGAGGGAAGAGTGAGCAGAGGGAGCATTTTAAGCCAGCTGCCTCAAATGAGGTGCAGGAGAAAACCCCCTGCCAGGAGAGGCGGCAGTGAGGAGGCCTCGTACAAAGACAATAAATACCAGGATATTGGTGAAAATGATCTATGGGTTCAATACAGTTGAAGATTCCTGATCCTGGCTCACAGGAGTAGGACCTGATGTGGTCTTCTGCTTTTGTAGCCCATCTGTCTAATATTTCACTGTGTTGAACATTCTGAGATGCTTTTCTGCTCACCACAACTGTAAAGAGTGGTTATTTGAGTTACAGTAGCTCGAACCACTCTGGACATTCTCCATCCATTATCCATAACCGCTTATCCTGTGCAGGGTCGCAGGCAAGCTGGAGTCTATCCCAGCTGACTATGGGTGAGAGGCAGGGTACACCCTAGACAAGTCATCAGGTCATCACAGGGCTGACACATAGAGACAAACAACCATTCACACTCGCATTCCCACCTATGGTCAATTTAGAGCCATCAATTAGCCTAACCTGCATGTCTTTGGACTGTGGGGGAAACTGGAGCACTCGGAGGAAACCCACGCAGACATGGGGAGAACATACAAACTCCACACAGAAAGGCCCCTGTCAGCCACTGGGCTCGAACCCAGAGCCTTCTTGCTGTGAGGTGACAGTGCTAACCACTACACCACCGTGAGGATTATCAGACATCCCTAATAGTTATGCTGACAGCTTAGCCCCATTCAGAAGGGTTGAGTGGAAAATCCGGTGTTTTAATACTGAAAGCATTTTCTTTACAACCAGTAAGACCTCCCAGAGAGAAAATATTCCTTCGGTAAACATTCCTGAGCTCATATAAATGGAATGTATGACGTTAACGCTTTCAGTTTGTGTTTCATTGGTTGTATTAGATTATAAAAATACTTCTTTACTTTGGACAGTTAATTGAGAATGCATATTCTGTTACTGGAGTAGCCTTAGAGGCTTGGGCATTGATGGACACTCCGAGAGAACCCTTGCCGACGAGGTTATCAAGTGTCCATGCGCTAGGTAACGCGCCAGTCTTTCATCTGAGTCACTGTGATGTGTGTGTGTGTGTGTGTGTGTGTGTTAGTGAAGGAAGTGGGCTGGGAGGGTTAGTCATCGCTGAATCACTTGGTATGGTTTTCGCTCCATTAATAGAGGATGAGTTGACTGAAGGGCATGTAGGGTCATGCTCTTTCTTTGGTGATTGTGTCTGAATAGTCACGTATCACAGCAAATAAAGCATGACACATCAGCGTCTAATGTTTGAGTCTCAAAACAGCAAACCCAAACACGAATGGGAAATGTTTGGTTTGGGTTTGAAGGACTAATACAGTTTACACCGTTTTCTCAGTACTGCAAAAGTATTCAAGACATGTTTGGTTTCTGAAGTTTGCTTTTTTTTTTTGCACTGGAGCAAAAATGCTGACTTTTTATTTTGTAAAAACATGCATGCTCACTCACTCACTTCTTCCAGCTTGTCCCACTTATGTGTGTGGGGTCGCTGCCATGTGGACCCTATTGATCCAAATGTTGTATTAATTGGAGTATAGTTTTACGCCAGATGCCCTTCCTGCGACAACTCTCCCATTTCCGGCATACCATTCACACACACATTCACACCTATGGGCAATTTAGAGTAGCCAGTTAACCTACACTGTCAGAAATAGGGGTACAGTAGGAATCCATTTCTGTCCCCCAAGGTACAATATGCACTAATGTACCTCCTAGGGCCCATTATTGGACTTCAAGATAACTATGTGTACCTTTTTAGGGTCCAAAAGCTGCATACATGTTCCCAATCAGTATATAAAAGACACAAATAAGTACCTTAGAGGGTACTGTTCCAGTAACAAGCTATTGTACCCCTAAAGGTACAATAACGTACTTCATTTTCTAAGAGTGTAACTGGATGTCTTTGGACTGTGGGGGGGGAAACCCACACAGACACGGGAGAACATGCAAACTCCACACAGGAAGGCCTCCATCAGCCACTGGGCTCGAACCCAGAACCTTCTTGCTGTGAGGTGACAGTGATAACTACTACACCACCTTTTAGAAGGCCGTGTTTGTATTTTGGGGGTGGAGCCTTATGAGCGGAATAATACAGAATTGCACTCAGGAGAAAAAAAAAAGGGATTCTGGTTGTCTAAGATGGCCGCTCCATACAGTGTTCAGCTACATGGTAAAGTTTTGTTTGTGTGTATAGATTACAGGAACTCTATCCTGAACCACATCAGTCAAGGTCAAGGATTTTTTATTGTCATTTCAACCATATACAGTTGGTACAGTCCACAGTTAAAATGTAACAACATTTCTCCAGGACCATGGTGCAACATTCATTGTTGTTGTCACAGTGATGATGACTGCTTCATTAGGATGCACAGGAATGCAGATGGGCCGCGAGGCCCGCACCAGAGCAACAGAGTTGTCAGCAGCGGTGGCATGAATTGCCCGGCTGAGCCACCACAGAATGTCTGGTCTCGTGAAGTCTTGTACGATGTTCTCCTCTCCTAATGAAGGAAGAAAATTTTTGAATGGATGCGAGTCATAGTGCGAATCTACGAATTTAGTTTCACTTTCGCTAATGTTGCGAGGTATGAAATTTGTTTTCCTTGGTGGCAGCCTGCACAATACATCTTAAAATGTAGTAGATGGCAGTAAAATTCAGTAGTGATAAAACGTCATTGTCGTCGGCTGTCCATCGCTAGCGATGATGACTGTTTCATTAGGATGTGCAGAAACGGAGATGGGCCGCGAGGCCCACACCAGAGCTCTTCTCCTAATGAAGTTGAAAAGCCTAGCTTGATCTTGGACTGCATTGCTTGTTCATATTTGTTGTCGTCATCGGCTGTCCATCACTAGCGATGACGACTGCTTCATTAGGATGCACAGAAACGCAGATGGGGCTGCGAGACCCGCATCAGACTTACTCTCCTTTCCTAATGAAGTGCCTTGCACAGGAAGGTGAGACAAACGATATTGTGCCCCCATTGTGTTGTCTCTCTGGACCTCAAGACCTGAAGCCAAGAGTTGCACAAAAGTGCCACAGACCTGACAGGTATGGAAGTTGCCCCGCAGTGACAACTGACTTGCCGAGTGATGCCATCCATTGGCCATTTGAGTGGCTCTTCCGCATGCCATCTGGTGGTGTGCTATTGACCCTGTTGGGCTCATCTGCCACGTTGCACCAAAAAGGGCCCTGCTACCAGCGCCTTATTGGTGATGTACTATTTAACCCATAGCTGGAACCCAGGCAGGCACTACCAGGAGCAATGGTGATTAAGTGGTAACTCCACTTTCCCCAATCTTCAAGTCCTCCTGGACCTGATACTCCTCACTGGTTGCAGTTTAAAGTCATACCCAGGACTAGGTGCAACATTAAACATCACAGGACTACAAATCTACAAATAACAACATAAAGTGCAAACAACAAGAACAGTGCAAAAAAAGACAACTAGCACAAACAAACAGTCCAGTGCCAACCAGTACCTGTTACTGATAATGTGCGGAAACTTGAGTGTGCATTGGAGGTAGTATATGTAAAAAACAATACAGGTGCAAACATTGTAAAAAGTGATGTGTATTGTTCTTCACTGTGCAAAGACTGCAGTGGGAGCGGTGTGATCAACAGTCCGTGTGTATCAATCCAGTCCCTCAGAATTGAGGAGTCTGATGGCATGTGGGAAGAAACTATTACAGAGTCTGGCTGTGAAGGCCCGAATGCTTCGGTACCTTTTTCCAGACGGCAGGAGGGTAAAGAGATTGTGTAAGGAGTGTGTGTGGGGTCGGCTAAAATGCTGGTGGCTTTCCAGATGCAGCGTGTGGTGTAAATGTCTGTGATGGAAGGAAGAGAGACACCAGTGATCTTCTCAGCTGTCCTCACTATCCGCTGTAAGGTCTTGTGATCCGAGACGGTGCAATTCCCAAACCAGACCGTGATGCAGCTGCTCAGAACATTCTCAATAGTCCCTCTGTAGAATATAGCGAGGATGGGTGAAGGTGGTTTGAGGCAGAACCGCCGTTATTTTTCAGTTGTATTCTCAGAGCAAAACTAAAGAAGTAAACATCACACAACAAGCATTCAGTATATTGGCTGTTTGACTCCATGTGGATTAAGATGAATTAAAGTTGTATAAATTAGTTTCAGTAAATACCTTTTGTTGAATTTGTAGATTTGTGATACACTAATTTGTGTGTGTGTGTGTGTGGTCACAGGGTCAGGCATCAGCACTGGCGGGTTTGTACGGCTCTCCCCCTGCTTTACCCCTCCAACAAACAGTAAGTCTGCTCTGTTTTGCTTTCATTTTCTCCCCCAGCATTAATAGCGTGTCTCATTCTGAAGAAATCAGGAGGAAACTGACGTGGGTTTATGAGGAAAACATACCGTGTAGGTTACGGAGTTACAGGATGGAACAAGCCTGGCTGTTTACCACTCTTCATTTCAACACCACAAGTGTACAGACATTAAAATCTACCTGCCAAGGCAAACCATACAATTACAGCATCTGTCAACACACACAATTCACACAGTAGCAAGGTGTGTACGGGTGTGTTTTTAGATCTTAGTGGGGACATTTAGCTGGAAATCTGTTTTCTTTCTTTCTTTCTGTCTGTCTGTCTGTCTTTCTCTTTATTTTATTTTATTTTTTTAAATCTTTTAATTTTTTCTTTTTTCTTTCTTATCCTTCTTTTTCAGTTCAACCCATCTGCTTTATTTTTTCCCTTTTCTCCCTTTAATTTTCTGTTTTTCTTTCTTTTCCTTCTCATTCATCTTTTAATTTTTTATTTCTTTTTCCTTAATTTTTGTCTTTGTCTGTCTGTCTGTCTGTCTGTCTCTTTATTTTATTTTATTTTATTTTTTTTAATATTTTTAAAATTTGTTCATTTTCCTTTATTATGTTTCTTTTTCATTCAATTCAGTCTATGTTCTTTATTTTTCCCCTTTTCTCCCCTTAATTTTCTGTCTTTCTTTCTTTCCATCTTTTAATTTTTTTA
>JAPFFA010000010.1:27080084-27090115 GCA_026153275.1 Sciades herzbergii | reverse complement strand
TTCGCCCGTAGTCAGCTGGGATAGGCTCCAGCTTGCCTGCGACCCTGTAGAACAGGATAAAGCGGCTACAGATAATGTGATGAGATGAGGAAACATTGACTTAGAGGGTGTATTGAAACTTTTGACTGGTACTGTACATGAACTCACAGATACCCATGATTTGGTTAGTTTTGCCGGTGTGAGAGGGAATGCAGTCGCTCCCACTCAGACATCATGGCCAATTTTGGGTTTTTGGCTCCTGGCCACAAATGGCTATGGCATTACAAGGATGCTATAGGGTGAACATTTTTCTGTTGTGTCATTCAGGACCCCTGAAAACTATATTTATCCTTCATCCTTATTCCTGCCTATTCGTAGCCAAAAGCAGCTTTTGCAGCTGTGTTTAAGCCAGATTTTTACGGAATGTAGTTTTTGCTTGTTTGTTTTTTGCAGAAATCTTAGGCAAAATTAATAAGTAACTAAAAACTTCATATCAATTTAACAAAATATCTTTAAAGCTGAGATATCAAAGTATATTATAGGCAGGAAAATCTAAATTTGGTCAAATCCCGATTTGGTCAAATAAGTGCAGAACCTGTTAGTATGTTAAAACCTGTCTTTAAAAAAGTTGCTGTAATATTAAACAAATGTTCCCTAATATTCTTAAGACAAATACTTTTATCAATGTGCCCTTAACCTAACCACAGACACTCATGCATCTGTTTTCACATGCCTGGGTAAGCAATATCGGATAACATTAAAAGATAAATGTTCTGTGGCAAGGCTGAACTTGTGGTGTTCTCCACCTGCTACTAGGCTCCTGGAGGCCGATTCTAAGTCCATGCGCTCTATGAGCGGCTCTCGCAGGAACAGTGGCTCCTCGCTGGTGTCCAGCTCCTCGGCATCATCCAACCTCTCGCACCTGGAAGAGGACACCTGGATCCTATGGGGACGCATCGTCAACGAGTGGGAGGAGTGGAGACGCAAGAAAGACAAATTGCTCAAGGTGAGGAGACGGGGAGGAGGATTTAGCCTGCAGTTAACTCGAAATGAAATATTCGTATGGTATGGAATAAACATATTTTCCTTTCCTAGGTTGAATTTATAATTTGTATATAACTTTGGAAAATTGTATCCTGTAACATTTTCAGGATATTCAATTTTGAGCAAAAGTAGGATTGTGTGTCAAGATGATAATAAATAGTGAATCCAAAATGTTTCTGCTAAATCCACTCAAGAAGTCCTAAGAAGATTAACTGTCGGGGGAAAATCCAGCAGAAACATAACCTTTTAAATTCCCAGGACCTTCTCACTCAAACTATATCGCCTCTCCTGTTAATTTCACTGTAGTTACTGAATCATTTATAGTACATAAATTATTAATGAATAGTATGCTTTAAGATATTCAGAATAATAAGCTGACAGTTGAAGTTAATAAAACCTACTGTCTCTCTTCCCTTCCTTTTTGTCTAACAGGAACTGATAAGGAAGGGGATCCCGCATCATTTCCGGGCGATCGTGTGGCAGCTGCTGGGCAACGCCACGGACATGCCCGTGAAGAACCAGTACTCTGAGCTGCTGAAGATGTCCTCACCCTGTGAGAAGCTCATCCGCAGGGACATCGCCCGTACCTATCCTGAGCACGAGTTCTTCAAGGGGCAGGACAGTCTAGGCCAAGAGGTCCTCTTCAATGTCATGAAGGTGAAGGAGAGAGAGGATAAGAATGATATTCATTGTATGAATTTTGCTTTTGATTAATAATCAAATTGCTGTTGGGTAATGTGTGATTTTAATATATAGAGGATATTACATGGTTGCGTGAAGATGTGAAGTTTATCTTTGAGTGGTGAACATATTTTCAACACGAGAAGATAAACTTCATATATTCACGCCACTGTATAATGTTCTTTTATATTAGATGGACACATCCACAAAAAAAGCAAGTTTGCCATTTTGAAAACACGCGTCAAGTCAGTGGGAAAACACTAGGAGTGACATCATCGGAGCAAAATATCGGGAATTATTATACATACGGGCCACTTTTTCCATGGAATAAAAACTTGTATTCTATTCCCTTCTAGTGGCTTTATTGATGGCATGCAATATTATCATATTGCTTATTCTCCCTGTATTACGCCACTTTCCCCAATGGAGAATGAGTGTGCAATATTTTTATAATATTGCACGTTGTCAAGACAACATGACCTTGCACGTCGGAGCTGATGCGAAGATCCAATGACAACTTTTCTGCTGTGCTGTGCATGCGCACTTTTCTTTGTCGGCCAGGAGAGAGAGAAGATGAGGCTAATCCAGTCCTCAGTTTAAGCACTAAATAAATAAACTGAAACTAAAGACGTGTTGGAACACCCGAAAGGCTATCAAAACTTCATTATATATTCTTCACACATATTTACAAGAGAAAAACATTCCAACAGACATCGAAAAACTGGAAAAGAGACACGTCAGAAATGTAAAACTTCCACGCTAGTGAGTGACTGACAGTTTGTATACAAACATGGCTGTGAGGTTTGCTTCATTAAAAGCGGAAGATTTAAAGAGACATGCTCTGAACACCCAGAAGGCTACCAAAATTCACTGGATATTCTTCAGGCATATTTACAAGAGAAAAACATACCAACGGACATCAAAAAACTGGAAAAGAGAGCAAAAGCGGAAAAATTGTCAAAGTTTTACTTGGAGGTGAGGAAAAGTGACGGAGACTTTTACAAGCGAGCTTCACTCGTGGACTTCACTCAGCAAAGCAAAGTTTTGAACAACTGCAATGCAACAATTAATTCCTACCAAAAGTAACTTTGAACGTAAACTGTCAACCTGTATATAGCTTATACTGTATATAAGTTGGGTGGTTGTTCAGGCTTTTTGGACTTGTACCATTTTTATTGTTAGAACTTTGACTTTGTACAGTACACTGGATTGACAGAACATTGAATTACATTCAATCAGAATCAGCATTCAGTATTGGTAAGTTACCCCCCTGTTCTTAACTTTGTAAAATGTATAATTGTTCCATTGAATGTGTATGTATAATAATAATATTGGCTTTTTTTCATGGTGTATCAGATATATTCCATTCAGCTACTCGTCTTTGACTCGTTCGATATCATGCTAGCTGAATAGAACATATCTGATATACCACTCAAAGCCAGCCAATATTATTTAGTTATTATACTTACAGGACACTTTTTGGATGGAATAAAATTGTGTTCTATTCCCTTCTAGCAGGTTTCATTTCATTTAGTTTGATAACATGCAATATTGTTAGCATATCACTTATCCTACATGTATTATGTCACTATACCCAATGGAGAATGAGTATTGAATATGGTTTATGATAATGCATGGTTGTCAAGACAACATGACATCACACGTCGGAGACATAAAATGCAAATATTGATGAGAGTTTCCTGCTGCACGTGCAGAAGCATTTCTTTACTGCGGGTGCTGCCGGCGAACAAATTGTCGCAGTGAATTGAAAATGCCATAAGATGCGCATTACACATAAAACTTCTGTGCTAGCGAGCGACAGTGACAATTAGTAAACAAACATGGCTGCCAGGTTTGTTCCATCGAATGTATAATAATAATAATAATATTGGCTGGCTGTTTTTTGTGGTAATGATATTGAACTCATCTTCAATTCATTCAGTATCATGCTAGCTAAATGGAATATATCTGTTACACCACTCAATGCCAGCCAATATTATTTAAATGTCACTCAGATCCGCAATGTATTTCGTATGAAAAATGCAAGTTTTTCAACATGAGAAGATAAACTTCATATCTTCAAGCCAACGTGTGATTTTCATTTTATTATATAGACACATTCACAAACAAAACGTACCCAAATTTATCAAAACAATTCATCAATTTCCTCATGAGTGACATATAGAGATTTATATCACGGTTTTGGTTCTCTGTGTCCCGGATGTAGCTCCAGTGAAAAATATGAGTGGCGTATTTCCCAGTAAAACACTTGTATCCATATAATATAAAGCAGTATCATTCACCAGGGGTTATAACAGTTCCTGTGTTTCTACATGGTAATTTGCTGCTAAATATTAAAATGTATTTGTGTGTGTGTGTGTTGCAGGCATACTCCCTAGTGGATCGTGAAGTAGGATACTGTCAGGGCAGTGCCTTCATCGTTGGGCTGCTTCTCATGCAGGTAAATCTAAATATATTCTCAACTTTTTAGAAACGCTTTCTTGATGAACCAGTGGATAATGCCTGATCAAATCACACTATACTACAGTAAACATCACAATGCGTTTGTGTGTGTGTGTAGATGCCAGAGGAGGAGGCATTCTGCGTGTTTGTGCGGCTGATGCAGGAGTACAGACTCCGAGAGCTCTTTAAGCCGAGCATGGCAGAGCTGGGCCTCTGCATATACCAGTTTGAATACCTGCTGCAGGTAAGAAATTATTACATACAATGAGATTTTTTACGTACAGTATGAACATGATATACGTCTTAGTGAGTGAGTACCGAAGGAAGGAAGGAAAAAGAAGAAAGAATGAGAGAGAAACTGATCACTGGGAGAATGACACTGAGAAGAAAGATGTGAGGAAAGCAGAACAGAAATTGAGGAGAGAGAGTGGGGAGAACGAAGAAAATGGGAGGAAAAAAAAGACAAGCAGGAAAAGGGATGTATGCTAGCTACCTAAACAAGGGCTGTGTCTGAAATCACTCACTCATTCACTACTTCCTACTCACTATCTGGGAATTCTAGATAGAGGACTATATAGTGAGCTCATTGGTAAAAAGAAAAGAAAAAAAAACTTTCAGACACTACTCCGCCGTGCTGTTATTTACATCACTACTGTCGCACAGTTAAAACGTGCCAGATCAGTCGGCTTGTGGATTTTCAAAATAATAAATCCATGCATGTATTTTTGTGATAAATCCATGTTATACTGAGCGTATAATTTCCCACATTAATCAATACAGAGTACTTGGTGTCTGCTGCATCTTTCAGTTCTTTTAAATCAAGACTGAATACTTTCTTCTTTGCCGCTGCCTTTTATTAAATCAAATTTGAGGCTTTTGATTAATTCCTCGTTCTGCACTCGAATTTTTATTCTTGTATTTTATGTCTTATTCTATTTTAGTTTTTTTTTCCCTAGTCTTTTACTATTTTTTATTGTACTTGAAGATCTGTTTATAATATGTTTCTTCCTCCATCCATTCACCCCAACACACTACTTTTTTTTTTTCCCTTTCAGTGCGACCGCAATGCATGATGGTATATATTGCTTGGTTAGTAACCATTGGTTGTACACTACTTTTCATGGTGCACTGTGGGATACTATGAGTCCGCTATATAGGGTGTAACAATTCTCACTATACATTCGGACAGCACTACAAAATGGCGAACTCACTATATATAGTCCACTGTACAGTGAGTAGCGAGTGATTTCGGACACAGGGAAAGTACTGCACCAGAGTTAGCCCTCAAAATAGTTGTTTTATCGAAGGATTCTTCTCCAGTGTCCACTAGGTAGCAAAGTTTACTAAAAGGCTAATGAATGTGAGGTCAATTACTGTATATACACCGTTAAAACCAAGCACCAACAAGCTAGCAAGCTTTAGGCTAAGTGTCGTACTTTGGAATTGAAATAAGTAATCAGGTTTGCTAGCAAGCTAGCTAACCTTAGACTAAGTATCATATTTCATGAATCTAAATATATTTTTAGCTAAACCGGTGTTAAAATAGGATACATTCCTTTTAACATCAGCTTTATGTATATTATTTATTCATTTGTTTTCTATACTTGGTTTGTTTACAGTTTAGATACATTTCTGTCCAATGTAGACTTTTTTTATTTTAAAATCCATTTACATTTGTGAAATTAAATTCGACTGAATAGAAAACAAATCAGGATCTATTTTTCTCTGATTTTAGATTGAGTAAATGTATTGATGAATGAGAAAGCATCCTGTTTTCCAAAAAGACAATGAACCACTTCTTGTGTAAAAGTGTTTGCTAAAACCGTTAGCAACCTAGCTACCTAGTGGACACTGGAGAAGAATCTTTCGATAAAATAACTACTTTGAGGGCTAACTCTGGTGCAGTACTTTCCCTGTACCCTCCAAGGTCCTCCAACTCTTTCAGAATACATGAATGCGCACTGCCTGATTACTGCTAGAGGAAGAGTCCATGAAAGAGTGCATCACTGTCATATCCAACAACCTCATATCTAATTCACATGTAAGAAAACACTGAACATTTATCTTAATGTATGTAAAAAAAGGAACATGGCTATTGTAAGTACTTACAGTCATCAACTAGCTCGCTAGCCTTAGCAATATTAATGGAAAAAAATAAGAGCGGGCTTCGCTCCCAGTCTTTTTTTTTTTTTTTCTTCAAACCGTCAGAGTGCTGGTCTGAAATCGTAACACAGTAAAACAAGAAAATGCCACACTTTGCACACTGTATGGAGATGTTCTGAAATATAAGAAAATAAAAATCATGTTAGCGGAGCTTCCTGGATGTGAATGAGAATATGCTAATGCATCGACCTGATTTTTGATGGCTTTTGCAACCGTATGCGTACTACCACAGGGTAAGTGCAAGGCAACATATCTCATGACCACTGGACAACGAAATTTGCATCTTTTATTTACATAAGATAAATGGGTTTTTATCCAGCTCCTGTTTTTAATTTGCTTTAACGTGGGATTATTTACTAACATGTTTTATGGAAAATATTCACGACAGTTTCCGCTAAAGCTAGTTGAAACAGTGTTATTAGTCCACTAGCTTGTTGGACAGTTGTAACCAGACATATCAAGATTGCGGCTCAACCCCTTGGAGCTCATACGTTGCATTTGGTCAAGGAGTTTGTTTTCCAGTAGTGTTTTTTTTTTTAATAGCGGGAAACATATCTTTGCGTTGTTTGCTTTTTTTTACCTGAACGATTTCTTACTCGTGTAAACACAATTATTGTGTAGTTCAATAGCAATTATGAGCATCTTTCCTTAGTGTTAGATAACCTAAAACTACAGAGGATTGGTGTCTGTGTTAGTTCTTGTGTGCGATAATATTCGATTGTAGCTATATAGTAATGATGTAAAGTGAAAGCATTGGTTCCCTTCTGTCCACCAGGCACCCAGCAGAGTCACACCATGATAAATGTCATGGTGTTGTTTCTGGCGCATAGAGTGTGGTGTCAAAGAAAGGAATAAATATGTATTTGTAACTGCATAACTGTGATGTGCATCTCATTATTGGTGTCACTGTCACAAGACAATGCAGCAATTTACTGATGTGAAATACACAACACTGCACAATTCGATGGTTCATATGCAATAATATTATTATTCTTTTCAGGTTGATTTTGTGCCTTTGCAAATATTTTGCTCATATATTCTCCAGGAGCTCCGCTTTTAGGCACTGCTTATAGAGAGAGAGCGAGAGGTGTGATGATTAATCGATCCCCGATCTATCAAACCATTTCAATCTGCGATTCAAAAGTCAATTAAAATTTAATGAATCACGATTCTTTAACAATACCTAATTTCATCCCGATAACTCTAGATGCTTAACAAATTTCAACAAACGGCATAATTTTGATATTAAAAATTTGATTTGGTATCCGGAGCTGTACGTGGGCACAGCCATGTTTGTGGTTGCTATAGCAATCTCGCGAGATCCTCTCTGGGAAATGAATGTTGTGTCTCGAGAGGTAGTATTCACTTTAACACAAGTGACTGTATATTTGTGTTTTAAAAGATTGAGACAAAAGTCATGATGTTTTCATTGCTTTTTTGTTTCTTAGTGTTTTGCTGTTTGAAAATTAAAATGTGCCAAAAATGACTGAACAGTGATACATTCCTAGTTACGTTCAAAGTTAATGGAGTGACTGGAGTCTGAATAAAGGCTACAAAGGCAACACTACTTGTTTGTTTTTTATTGCTCTACATTTCTAGGCTGACAGTTAACAGAATATTGACAATGATTTGGATCAGTTATAAAATAGGGGACAAAAAATGTGAGTCATGATTCGAATCAAATCAGAAGGTCAAAATTGTGATTCGAATCGTGAAAAAAACCCAAACAAAACTGCATTGTCACACCTCTAAGTGTGTGTGAGATATATATATATATTGTCTGTCTGTCTGTCTATCTATCTATATCTCATCATGATGGCTTGGCTTCGCGAACAAAGATCATGAAGGGTGTTGTCCATGTCTGTTGCACGCTGGTGAGCCCGATTCTGGAAAGGCAGATCCAGTTGCAGCGAGTGCAGGTGAATGACTGGTTGGGTGTGGGAGTAGAGGGTATGAGCGTGGTGGTAGTAGAGGGCACCTTGCTCTTCCTCTTTGACCTTTTGTCCTCCAGGTTGGCCCGTCTGGCACACTCAAAGGTCTTGACCACACCATGAATGGTGTTTCGCCAGCTCTTTTGGTCAGCAGCATGTGAGGACCAGTCACTGGGATCAATATGGCAGTTGGTGAGGGAGCTTTTCAGGAGGTCTTTGTACCGCTTCTGGGGCGCCCCTCTCTTGTGCCACCCGGTTGATAGTTCACCGTAGAGAACAATTTTTGGAAGGTGGTGTTCCTCCATTCTGGGCACATGTCCTGCCTACCTAAGTTGTGTCTTGAGCAACATGGCTTCGATGCTGGTAGCCTTGGCTTTCTGAAGGACCTCCATGTTGGTGACAGTCTTTCCAGTGGATGCCGAGGATGGAGCAAAGGCAACGCTGATGGAAGCGTTCAAGGAGACGAAGGTAATGGCGGTAGATGACCCACGACTTGGAGCCATGCAGAAGTGTGGTAACAACGACGGCTCTGTACACACTAATCTTTGTTTGTGTTGTCAAGTCTTTGTTTGACCAGACACGCTTGTGGAGCCTGCCGAAGGCACTGTTTGCTTTGGTCAATCTGCTGTCAATTTCCTTGTCGATCTTGGCATCTGAGGAGATAGTGCACCCGAGGTAGGTAAATTGCTGGACAGCTTTCAGCTCTGTCTGGTCAATGTTGATGTGAGGAGGATGGTAGTGCTCATTGGGTGCTGGTTGGTAAAACACCTCCGTCTTCCTCAGGCTGACTTCCAGGCCAAAGTGTTGGGCTGCGGCTGCGAAACAGGTCACGATGCGCTGCATGGCTGGCTCAGTGTGGGCAACAAGAGCAGCGTCATCCACAAACAGCAACTCACGGGGGCGTCATGGTTCAGGTGGATAAGGCGCCATACCATAAATCCGGGGACCCGGGTTCGATTCCGACCCGAGGTCATTTCCCGATCCCTCCCCGTCTCTCCCCCCTGCTCATTTCCTGTCTCTACACTGTCCTATCCAATAAAGGTGAAAAAAAACCAAAAAACCAGCAACTCACAGATGAGCTTTTTCATTGTCTTGGTGCGGGCTGTCAGGCGCTTAAGATTAAAGAGGCTGCCATCTGTGCAATATCAGATGTAGATACCATCATCACTGTCCATGGTTTGGGTGGCCTGCTGCAGCATCATGCTGAAGAAGATGGAAAACAGTGTCGGTGCAAGAACACAGCCTTGTTTGACGCCGTTGGTGATGGGAAAGGCCTCAGAGAGCTCGCCATTAAGTCGTATTTGGCCAAGCTGGTCCTCATGAAGCTGGGTGACCATATTCATGAATTTTGGAGGGCAACCAAGTTTCTTCAGGATCGTCCTGAAGTCCTGCCCTGCTCACTGTGTTGAAGGCTTTGGTCAGGTCAACAAAGGTCACATACAGACTCTTATTCTGTTCACGGCATTTCTCCTGAAGTTGTCGGAGGATGAAAACCATGTCAGTCATGCCTCAGTTGGCTCTGAATCTGCACTGGCTCTCTGGGAGATGTTCGTCAGTGACTGATGAAAGCAGTCTGCTAAGAAGAATTCTTGCCAGTATTTTGCCTGCAATGGAGAGCAGAGTTATTCCCCTGTAATCCGAGCAGTCTGACTTTTCTCCCTTGTTCTTGTGCAGGGTGATAATAACTGCATCGCACAGTTCATGGGGGAGTTTGCCCTGCTCCCAACAGGAGGTGAGGAAGGAGTGGAGGCTAGAGTGGAGAGATGGCCC
>JAPFFA010000010.1:27054237-27064354 GCA_026153275.1 Sciades herzbergii | reverse complement strand
TACGGCCATCGCTTTGACATATGGACTGATGTATTACAGAGCATATTTCAAACACTCATAACTTGCTATAGCAGTGATAAAATAGCTATCAAAATGCATTCCGATATTTAATAAAATGAGATATAGAATTTTGATGATTAAAAAAAAAATTTGCCTTCAGTTTTCCTTTAATTCCTGATTGCTATCTTTCTCCCCTCTCCAGTGCTAGAAATATCAAAGACAGCATTCTGAAGAATTCTTTCTTCCTGCTGTTTCAGGGTCAGGTGACGAGAGCACAGGAAGCGGAGGAGAATTATGTGATCAAACGCGAATTAGCAGTGGTGCGGCAACAGTGCACGATCGCCAGCGAGAACCTGGAGAGAGCACAGGACACCATACGGGAACTGCAGCAACGCACGGTAAGATTTGTCCAAGGTTTGTGTTTTTGAATTTCATTTTGGCTGGTGATCAATTTGTATTTTACGAAACATACAGTTCAGAGTTTTTGCGACAATTAACCATTTAAGACTTTGATTGATTGATTGTTTTGGGCTGTCAATTTGTGTAAAAATATTATTGAAAAATTAATAATAATAATGATGTATTTAGTATTTCATATTCAAGGCTGTTATTCAACAAATATGACTAAATTAATTGATACTATAGAGGACATCAGAAGAGAGAGCATCGTAATCAAGATATTGCTTAAGCCCGGCGCACACGGGCGATTTTCCATCGCAAGCGTATTGCGATTTTTGGATGCAAGTTTCCCCTCTCGTGTGTGCGTTGTCTGCAACCAGTGGGCGATTTGGGGAGGGGGATGCAAGTCACTTGGAAATCACATGACTACTTCGCGGGCAGGGATTGGCTTAGACTTTGGAGGCGATTGCTTCGTTATCGCAAAGACACGCACACGCGGCGATATCTCTGCAACAAGTCAGCGGCTGGCGATTTATTTATTTATTTATGTCACAGAATATCAAGCATGTTTGATACCTGTGATCTGTCACAAGCAACAAAAAATCGCTGTCGCAAATATCTGCACACGAAGCGACTTTTCGCTTGCGTCAAAAAGTTGCGCGACCAAGCGACGGAAAATCGCCCGTGTGCGCAGGGCTTTATCTAGTGGGCTTTTTTCCCCTTCCAAGTTTAAAATTCTAAATTAATTAGCTCATCTGTCCATAAGGCCGATGAGTGAGCTGTTGCTATAGTGTGGTGTCCGTCGTCTGTTCGTCGTCCACAATTCAGTTAAATCGTATCTCCTCCGTCAATTCTCCACGGATTTCCGTTCCGATTGTTTTGTTTGAAAGAACTCATCACTCCGCACAAAAGTTGGTCACTGGTTTGTCAAATTTTTTGCTAATGAGTTAGTAATTAGGCCAAATTAATGAATTTTCCAGGCCTCTCGCTAGAATTTTATCTTCTCTCTGATTTCTCATCCGATTTCAGTTCTGATCAATGTTTTGGGTAGATCTTCCCTCGGAGAACAAAATGTCGTCATTTTCTTGTTGTAAACAATTTGTTTATTTTCAGTTAAATCGTGTCTCCTTCCTCAGTTCTAAATGGATTTCAGTTCTGATTGTTTCGCTTGAAAGAACTAGACCTTCTGCCCAAAACTTGGTCATTGTATTGTCAAATTTTTGCTAACAAATTAGTAATTAGGTCAGCTTAAAACATTTTTTCTTCTGACTAGAATTGTATCTCCTCTCTCATTTATCATACGAATTCAGTTCTGATGGATGTTTTGGGTTGATCTTCTCTTGGGGAACAAAACTTGGTCCTTTGTTGATTTTGCTGTTGTAAATAGTTTGTCGTGGAGGTCGGTCCTCTCTCACATTGTCACATTTCAGTTCTGTTTGATGTTTTGGTCATCATGGTTGTTTTGATGGCAGGCCAGATGAGCTACCATGTCCTTGACGTTCTGGTTTAAAGTTGGCCTAAGTAGCTGCGTAACCGGAGTCTGAAAACATGTACGTTTCCCTGCTGTCATGAGAACCAAGCACAAGACAAGGGGGTGCAAGTGCAGTTAGAGGTGGTTTTAATAGGTGTTCAATCAAGCAAGCAAATCCAAAACAGCAAGCACAATCGTGGCCAAAACAGGCAGAGGTAAACCAAGGCACAAACAGGATGTTGTAGACTTTATCCAAAATACAGAGTTGTGAACAAAACGGGTCAATCACTTGGCAACTTGGAAGATAAATGACTTGGTATGAACAGCGTGAGCAAGATCAATACTTCGTGGTGTGTGTGTGGGGAGCTGTGATTGTGAACAGGCATCCATGATTAATACTCGTGTGAGGTGCATGCTGGGAAGTGTAGTGCGAGGTGTGTAATGGCGAGCATGAAGCTGTCAGAGACCGAGAACAGGCTGTGAATGTGACACCTGCGTAAATATTGACCTTTTTTTTTTTTTTTTTTTTTGAATTTTTTTTAATTTTTGGACTTAAAGGGTCCGGTTCACTCTTCCCAGAAGCGTTTGCGCCAAGTAGCGAGTTGCCATTTTCTCATTCCATGGTTTGAAGAACAATCTGCAACAATCCGACAACATCCTAAGCCAAAGATCCTAAATTGTAAAGTGAAATTGAAGATATTTTGTCAGTTCTTTTGACAGATCCATTCTATTTTCGTATGGCTATTCTGTTGTAATGGACCAGAACCAGCCCCGGCAGTCTCACGGGCAGCCACGAAGGAACGAAAATATCAGGCATAGTCTATTCAAAACTTACAACTATGAGCTATAGAGGAAGAAGTTGTTTGAGATGGATTTTGAAGGGATCGTAACAGCGAATCTGTACAGAGAGCTAACAGAGTAGTGGTCATGTCTTTCCAAAACAAAAACAACAAACTGGATTCTGAAAAGGGCGAGTCGACCCCTTTTAAAATGTCAACTAACTTCATCAAATCTGAATATGCCACAGTAGAAAGAAGACACTTTCGTCAGTTGGTTATCTGGAACCGAGAAAAATAAATACACCTCAGATAAATGACTCACATGCCACTTTGTCTGTCACATTTTATCATATCGTTCCTTAGTTTTTGAGCAGAAGCGTACGTTAGACATTGCGTGTTTTGTAATCCACGTGTATTTCAGCACATTGTGAAATTTGTTTATAAAGTCACATATCAAATCACCTCATCAGATTACAACGTAGTAACAACTCGATAATATCGAGTGGCATTCTACAGAAAAATGGTCTGGAAAACGGGCGTGTAGGTTTGGGCTAGTAGAGTCGAAATTGGTTCAGTGATGATATCCACTGTTAAACTTTTTCAAAATATCCACAACTAAAGTTTCAAAGCAGTAGTGATTTTCAAAGGAATTATGTCAGGAATAAAACACATGGTATTTTACAATTATTCACCAAAGGTGAAGTGAATATCGGTGAATAACAACCGAGATGAAGTTGAGGTTATTATTTAACAGTTATTCCACGAAATTGAGTCGTGCACGAGCTGATCGCTGACGAGGCGCATAGTGCCGAGTTGGCTATAAGTCACGTACGACGAGATTGAGTGGAATAACTGTTTTATTCTATCCACATTCACTGGATTTTGAGAAACGGAGCATTTTTATTTTTTGCAAATTCGATAAATAAAAACTTCATACAAAACGTCCGACAAAATTATTTCCGCTTAGAACATAAACAAAGCGTCGAAATGACAGGAGCAATTTGTGAAAAATGCTATAATAATAATTCTTTATATGTTCTTACCATCAAATACTTTCATTCCATGTTTTTTTTTTTTTTCCTGGGTTTTGTTTTCGAGTAGAGTTTATATTTCGTTCTCGGTTCATTCAGCAACACGCTCCGCCATTTTGTTTTTCTCTACTCACGGAATATGAGCTGATAGCCTAGTAGTAGCGTAGCCAATCAGAGCATGCGATTACTCATATCCAGTGAACGTGAATAGAATAATCACTGATAGTCACTGAGTCGGAGGCGGTATAATTTAGTATAAATACACAGGTGATTATTTTTAAAAAGAAAAAAAAAATTAATTTATCTTCAAAACTTCAAAAGCGGCATGTAAATGTGATAAAGGCGCGGCGCAGACTTGTTTCACTTCTCTATACCGACTCACGTAAAATACTTTTTGTTTTGAAATAGGTAAACTAAATCACAATTCCACCTTACCTTCGAATAGTTTTAGATCAAACTTCGTAGCATCTTTAGGGCTTTTAGGAACAGTATTTTCTTTTATCATTTGTAATTCTTCCTCACTGACGAAGCGATTGGCTGCCATTTTGCCAAGTCGCTCGAGGTGGTTTTCGAGAAATGGTCCGAATTTCTCGATTAATCAGCATGCGTGATTTTGTATAATCACCTGCGTATTTATACTAAAGGAAAATAATCAAAGATAGGGTGACATGATGAAGCAGTATTACTACCACCTGATTTATTTTTCAATAGCACCTCATTCCAAAGTGTTTTATTCCTCTAATACCACAACAGTGTGGCAGCACTAACAACCGTTAATATATTACAATTACACGTTTGGTTAATAAACGTTTCTCGTTGTATGTAGTGTTGTGGAACGTCCACAAAACAAATTCGGTCCTGTTATCTCCCGTGTTATAAAAATGCTTCTTATGTGCAAGGGGGCGCTAGTTAGTAAGAATATACCCTGGGTTTAGAGTTCAATGTTGTTCAAGACCATATGGCTTTATTTTTATAGTGCTGTTTCTTGTTTTTATTAAAAAAATTGACAATATTTTGGTGAACGTAATCCAACCTGTGTTTTTTTTTTTTTAATTTCTAAATGTAACAATTGGGTTCATGTTCGTATATGAACTGATCAGAGATCAGGTTATGCAGGCTGAACACAACGTTTCGGTAAAGTGTGATTTAAATTTGAAGCGCTCACTCAACTCGCAAGAAAGAGTGTTGAGTAAGCATGTTAAAAAAATACGCATGCACAAATGGACTTGTCTGTCAGTTTGACTATTGTTTTTCACGCTTCATAACATAAGAACAGTTGTAAGAGAAGTGTGCGCACATTAGAGAACTGGTATGAGTGAGCTGTCGAACATTACATTCTCAGCACATGGGTGTGGCATGAGCTATGTTACACATTTAATAATCATCCCATCCCTGTCCAGAAATAAGCGAACTGAGAAATGTTTGTGTGGGGAAAAAAAAAAATCAAGTTCTTACTGGAAAAGATTGAACTGGATCACCGTACATAGGCAAATATTTGTCTTATGGATGACACTATCTAGGCAAAAAAAAAAGAGTAGTTTACACTCTTGCTATGACCGTGTCGCCAAACAGGTGCCTTTAACAGAGCACTCATTCACAGTCTTATTACAATCAGAGCGTGAATAATGAACACATCTGTAAGTACAAAAATGTAGGTATCTGATGCAACACGTGTTTAATCCCCCCCCAAAATATTTATTTGGAAATAGTAAGTAAAAAGAAATCGACGTTCAGAAACTTTTGACTTGCAGTGTATGTTGATTTAATACCATGAGTAATACTTTTAGGCGTACGAATGGGTTTTTTTTCATATAGGATAAAGCTTCATGTTTGTCTCCTGCTAAAGGCCCGTGTTTCTGAGTGCACAGGCTGAATGTATATTTGATCTAAATCAGTTCGTTAGTGGGTTTTCACTCTGAGCAAAAGGGGGTTGCAGTGGTTAGGATAAAATGGCATCTCGTATAGTGACATGTGTGAGTGCTAGTCTGTGTCATACTGACTCAAGTTTTTCCTGACACATCTCTTCTATTAAATGGTGAATATAGACTGTCACCGATGTCTCATGTTCAGAACTGGGGGTTTGTCTCTTACCACATTCTTCTTTCAAGTAAAGTGTTTATTCCAGTGACACTGTGGAACTGCTAAACTTTTGACACCGTACTGACAGGCAGGCCTACACAGACAGAGACAGAGCGTGTGTGTGTGAGAAAGATGACTGAAAGTAGTATGGTGAACTGAGTGGAAAAGATGGAAGGATGCTAAGAATGAGATGTCAAGCTCCGTGAGAACGAGTTGTATGCACTAGGCCACAACTTTCCCGCGAGGCCACAGCTTTACAGCAAGCATAGTGTGACCTGCACGCATACACTCGTGTGTGTGTGTGTGTGTGTGTGTGTGTGTGTGTGTGTGTGCGCGCGCTCATGCAGCCTTCAAATGTGTGCCTCTCTCTCTCTCACTCACACACACACACTGCTGATTATACTAGTTCTAAGTGAAATGAACATGGTTTTGTAACCAGAGGTCCGCTTTACAAAAGCGTTATAAAACGACGATCTTGGTGAGGCAACTGAGCAAGGATCATTTTGAACTTTTGTTACAAACGGTGACGATCTTCACATGATATGATTTTTAGAAATCTGGCTCAGGCTAATGGGGCTGCGACTTCTCATGCTCGATCAGGGTTGGACTTTCCACGAACGAAGTGTTATATTTAACTGTATGTGAGAGATGCTGAAGAAATAATTACTGGTGTTGTGAAAAAATAGACCAGGAATTGAGTCCTCATTAACCACGACATAGATTTGCTTCTCTGACACCCAAAAAAAAAAAAAAAACCCCAGCCGAGGGCATATTTAAAGATAACGTGCACAAAAAGGGGGAGGGATGCCAATACTTTTCATCAGCATAAAATTGGAGAGGATATTGAAACAAAAATAGATAGATCAATAAATTTAATATATTGCTACATAGATAGTTATCTAACTAGGCAATCATGTGGCAGCCGCACAGTACATAATGTCATGCAGATACAGGTCACGAGATTCGATTACTGTTCATGTCAAACATACGAACGGGGAGCAGATGTGATCTCAGTGGCATGGGTGTTAGTTCCGGATGGGTTGATTTGAGTATTTCAGAAACTGCTGATCTCCTGGTATTATCACACCCAACAGTCTTTAGTTTGCAAACAATGGTGTGGGGGGGGAGGAAAAATCCAATGAGCAGCAGTTGTTGTGTGATGACAGAGAGGTCTGAGGAGATGAGCTAGACGGATTCAAGCTGACAGGAAGGCTACAGTAGCTCAAATAACCACTCTGTACAAACATGGTGGACAGAAAATCATCTCGGAATGCACAATATGCAATGACTTTTTTTTTTTTTCCCTCCAGCCTTCAAATGGCAATCAAAATCAGATCCAAAAGATTTCTCTTTTTAAACAGGCAAACCTTCTAGAGAAATATATTGCACCTTAAAAATTCTAAATATTGCTTTTATCTTCTTTTACACTAGTTTCATATTAGTATTCCTGTTATTTTAGGAACAAGATAACGAGACCATCAATGACGGCGTAGCTCACTCCAGCCCCATCTAGTCCAGAAGGAACGATCTAAAGTGGGCCACCTTGTTCAATAAATGTTGCAAGCTATATACACTATATACACCCTAGGAATACCGACCTGTTTGCCAGAAAGAATCCAAAACGGTGAGAAATTGACCTGAGAAGAAGCGATTTTTGTTGAACTGCTCATTGAGGCTTAATTAGTCCATAACTTCATGAATAATTGTAATTAAGCAAATCTGGGTAGAAATTATATGCACCCTAGGTACCCCTACCTTCATGCCAGAAAGCATCAAAATCGGTGAAGAATTGAGGGAGAAGAAGCGGTTGGTGTGGAAACTGCTCGTTAGGGCTTAATTACTCCATGTCTTCATAGTTAATTGCAATTATGCAAATTTGGGTAAAAGCACCCCAGGCAGACCTACCTTCCTGCCAAAAAGAATAAAAATCGGTGAAGAATTGAGAGAAAAGAAGCGATTTTTGTGAAACATGGACGCCGGACAGACGATGGATAACACATGATGGTATGAGCTCATCGCCTGTCGGAGGGATGAGCTAATAATATAGACAGGATTAACATGCCATTGTGTACATGTGGAACTATCACTGTAATCAAGGATAACCTATTAGCTAGACTCTAGAATTAATATGCCAGTCTCTCTCTCTCTCTCCTTCTTCTCTTTAGTATACAGAGCAGTTTGTGAACGGGCTGCAGGCTCAGCTCGAGCAGTCTCGCCTTCAGGAAGCAGAGCTTCTGAGTGCACTGAAGGAGATGCAGGACAAAGTGCTGGACCTTGAGAAGGTGTGTATGTGTGTCATACTCTAGCATACCATACGTCTGTCTGTTTAGTGTGTACTGACATGTTTTGTGTGTGTAGAGGAGCAGCTCCTTGCCTGATGAGACGAACGTAGCGCAACTCCAAGAGGAGCTGAAACAGGTCAAGCTGAGAGAGCTGGAGACACTGCGCTCCTTCAGAGAGATGCAGGATGTGGTCACTGAACTCAACCAGCGCTGGCAGGTAGCATAGTTTTGAAGGGGTTATGAAAGTCCATTAGAGTCTGGATGTTTTCAGTTTCAACCAAAGGAGCAAGCGTGGAGTTCTTGGGCCGTATATATATTAAGATTTTTAGTTCCTGCTCCAGAATAGGTACTTCATTACAGAGTAGTAGCATGCTGAAGTGGTTAAACACAAGCTTCATGTAAAGACCAACCTAGCATTGTCATTAGAAAAACCTGTTATTAGATAGCAAGTCATTTACTAATGAACATTTCTGCAAAGTATTTTAAACAACAGGCGTCATCCCAAAGCAGCTTTCAAGAAAGCCAGATGTAGATTTAGATCCATAATGAGAGAGCCAGAGGTGACCATGGTAAGGAAAAACTCCCTGAGATGACGCAAGGAAGCAACTGTGAGAGGAACAAGATGATGGGAAGCCATCATCTTCTGGGTGATACCAGTTAGTGAGATTAATAATCATCACATCATACAGGTGTAGAGGAGTAAAAATGAACACTTGAAAAGATATTGTGAATAAAATGGTAAATGGGGGGGAAAAAAAACACCAAAACAGAAATGAATATGAGGCTTAGAATAAATTTTACTGAAAATAACGAAAGGCCAAATTTATGACAATAAAATATGTGGCTCTGAGAGCACAGCCTAGACTGGTTGGACCATCAAACGTGAGTGCAGAATTATGATCAACATTTAGTGGTACTGACATAAAAGTGCTGGTCTGGCTGTTCAGACTGAGCTTGCATTAACACATCATATATAGTTGTGGTCAGAAGTTTACATACAGTGACATTCATATCCAAGATGACATTCATGTCATGACAATATTTGGGCTTTCAGTAATTTCTTTGAACTGTTCTTTTTCTGTGGCAGTATGTACTGCATTCATCTTTAATTAAAAAAAAAACACTAGTATTTGGTGCACAAGTTTTAATTTTCTATGGGTTTTCTGAAATCCGCACAGGGTCAAAAATGTACATACAGCACACCTAATATTTTGGGTAAAATGTCTCTTCGCAAGATTCACCTTGACCAAACATTTTTTGTTTACCATGAACAAGCTTCTGGCAGAATTCTGGTTGGATATTTCAAGACTTTTCATGGTAGAATTGGTAGAGTTCTATTTATTTATTTATTTATTTATTTTTATTAAATTTTTTTTGGCATGGACTCCACTTATAATCATGGTCCATATATTTTCAGTAGGGTTGAAGTCAGGACTTTTTTTTTTTTTTTTTAAGCTTAATGTTGGCCTGCTTTATCCTCCACAACCAGCTCTGATGCGTGTTTGGGTTCCTTGTCCTGTTGTAACTCCCAAGTCATGTTCAATTTTCTGATGGTTTATGCTGAAGAATTCTGAGGTAGTCCTCCTTCATTATTCCATCCACTTTGTGCAATGAACCAGTTCCACTGGCAACAAAACCACCCCAGAGCATGATGATCCTACCACCACCACCAGCTGGTACAGTGTCCCTCTGTACATAGTGGTCATTGTGGCCAAACAACTCAATCTTTGTCTCATCTGACCATACAACTGTCCTCCAGAAGGATTTTTTTTCTTTGTCCATGTGGTCAGCTTCAAACTTTAGTTAAGCTTGAAGGGATCAGTTTTGGAGCAGGGAGTTATTTCTTGGATAGCAGCCTCTTAGTCCATGGTGATATGAACTGTAAACCAACTGTAGCCCATGATCATACAGGCTTCCAGTTCATGGCAAGGCTGTGCCATGGTGGTTCCCAGGTTGTTCCTGACCATCCAAACCAATTTCCTTTCAGCAGAGGGTGACAGTTTTCTTGAAGCAAAGTGACTACACCTCACAATAACTTGGATACAATTGTTTGAACTGATCTTGGAATTTGCAGTT
>JAPFFA010000010.1:26998254-27011218 GCA_026153275.1 Sciades herzbergii | reverse complement strand
GATGTTTTAGGTCATATTTATGCAGAAATATAGAAAATTCTAAAGGGTTCACAAACTTTCAAGCACCACTGTATATATGTATTCTGTTTCTTATTGATAGCCAAACTTCTAACTTAGCATGACCAAAACCTAGTGTATTGTTGTGTTGATAGTGTGCTGTTCAGCCTTTCTGTCAAGCCATGAACAACCCTTAAACAGTGTAGTACAGTCTGTGGCCTAAAACAAACACATTGAACCCTGAGTAAAAGTGAGCTTTTTGTTGTTACGAGGACTTTTCTGTCTTACCCTCTACTCCAAGCTTCATAGCATGCATTTTGTTTCTTCGTTGAAGAGTTTATCATACCTTCAAATCTCTGCACAACACAAGACCTCTTCAGCTGTAAAATATAGGTCTTTTCATGGACCCCATCCCTCCAACCTTTTCTAACAAGCCACATTAGTTAAGTTGACGTTATTTTTGTGCTAAACTTGAGTTTGAGGTTTGAGCGAAACACATTCAGCTCAAGGGAACAGTTAAGTAGGATAATGATCAAGTGAATGTAATAATAAGTGTAGTAGCTTTTGATAATCTGCTGTGATTTCCTACAGTGTAAAAAAAAAAAATCACAGACCTCTGTGAGTCTTGAGAACAACTGTGCTATTGAACTGCTATCTAGAAAATTATGGTTTAACTTTTATACAGTATTTATACAACTGGTAACATAAATCAGGTAGAGGTAGTTCTTTTGGTGCTTCTTCAGAGAAGTCACTGGGTGCAAAAACTTATTGAGACCTCCTATCTTGACTTAAAAAAAAAACACGAAGTCAAAGTGAGGTTGGATATTATCTGAAAATGTATTTCTTTTTATACAGTGCAAACTTTTTGTAGGTTTTATACAAGAAGTATTTAACAACAGCTGTTTTTTCTCTCTCTCTGTGTGTGTGTGTGTGTGTGTGTGTGTGTATTTTTGTGTGTAAAAACCTACAACATGTAGCTAATGGCTTCCCAGACCCTCGTGCTCGTTTCTGAAAGCTAACGGCAGGTCAGCGGAAGTGACGTGTCTGCGGTTCTCAGCGCTCAGCGCGAGCGTTTCCTCGGCGAGTTTCAGTTTTATGTGCGTGCACCAGCGCTCTGATTTATTGTTGGTGAGGAGCAACGAAGACTCACAACTTCAACATCCTAATCATTAATAGATCAAATCTCACTGGATTCACCGGTAAGCTTGCAGTAAATGTAGGCAGGTAAGTTTGAACTAACTCCAGAAGTATCCTCACTCCTCAATATATATATATACATATATAAAAATGTAAGCTGATGTAAAAATAAATTCATTTCTGCACTCGTCAATTAAATGAATTAAAGTTGCAGGAAACATGTTAGAAATCATGGCAGGATGTTTTAGCATGAAAGCATAATCATAAATTTATGTGCGTGTGTTGTTTCTGCAGGTGTTTTCTTGCACCTGCAAATTAAACCACAAAAAGAAAAAAGAACTTTGCTAACTTATCTCGGTCTTTTTGCAAACACTTCAACTGCACTGAAATGTATTCTTGCCCTAATTTTTTCACATTTTATTTTTTTTTTTAATAAATTACTTTATTCTAAAAAAAAAAAGCAGTTCTAACAGTTCAACCTGTATTTAGAAGTTATACATTTCAAATATCCCAACTTTAGTTTTACTTAAAATAAATAAATTAATAATAATAATAATAATAATAATTATTATTATTATTATTATTATTATTATTATAATATTCAATTATTTACAACCTTTACCAAGTGTTTTATTTTCGAAGTACACTTTGTAAAAGGGTTATACAAATTACTTTCAATAAAACGATTCATATTTTAGGATGACAATTTGGAAACCACTTCCCACCAAATAATCTGTCTGGGGTTTGTGATTTTTCATTCCCCCCCCTCCCCCCCTTCCCCCTTTTCTTTCTGTAAAGATCTTATCACATTTGCTCAGATATTTCTGATGGTCATAATTATGCATCATAAATCTTTTGCATGCCTTTTTTTCTTCATTCCCCACAGGCTGTACAGTGTGTCTGGGTATAACAGACACAGACACCCTGACATCCGCTGCAGCACAAGAGGAACCAAGGTGACAAAGCAGACGAAGACTGCAGTGTCTGAAACTCTTTAAGCACACAGACAGCCGGTAAATAACACCTAATGGACTCTGTCCTTTTAACCAGATCTGATCTGATGGGTTTTTTTTTTGTTGTTTTGTTTTTTTTCCTAATGGCAATGAGGATTATTTGAAATAGATAAGCTTTTCTCTGATGAAGCGAATGCTTATACTGATACCTTTTGAACTTCAGTACTACATATTACTCAACAAAAATTATTAGTGAAAAAATCCCCCAACATTTAGGATATTTTTTGGTGTTCTGTTTAATTAGCCAGTTAAAAATCAGATGCCGGACCTGCGTAGTCATTTGCTGTATTGTAGTCCTGTAGTTATCTTTCACCATTTCTGCAAGAACAGAGCTTAAATGCAGAATACTTTTTATTCATCATTAATGTCCATTCTCAGTGCTACACTATTCCAGTATATACTGCTTAATGGAGGGAAATTATTACAACTAAACATTTAACTGCTACACTGCTGGGGATTTTTTTTTAAATTGTGAGAAAGTACATTCTCTCCATCAACACTGAAATTTTCAGTATCAGTTAATTTCCTCAATGTTAAATAGACAGTCCTGAACTTATCCATCAAACTATTAGATTAATCAAATGTTCATTTTTTTTAATAAGACAGCAGATCAGTATGATTTATTCGAATTGTTATTCTGCATGCATTTGTCATTCTTGTTTGATTTTTATTTAATTTATAAAAATGTAAGTGCAGACCCAGCACAGCATTCTCTAAATCACTAAACTAATGAGAAACGTATGAATACGAATTTAAACCAGCAAGGGTGATGTTTTAGGATTTCACCAATTTCACATCACAGTTGTTGTTATTAAAAAAAAAAAACACCAAGGTAAGCTACAAATGCTGATGCTTAACTTTTATGTACACTATAAAATTAAAGGTTTCATTTACTTAAAAATAGTAAGGATTACTATTGAGGATTGATTGCCTAAATTTTCAAAGTAAAGTATAGTTTGTCTGTTTTTAGTTAAAACTTAATAGAGCTTAAAAAGCTTCAACAACCTAAAACTGTCAGCCTTCTTTATTTGGATATTTTGAAGCACTTTCCTTAGTTGTCCTCTGTAAAGTTGCCATATCATGTTTTACAGTGTATGTGATTTTTTTTTTTTTTTTTTTTTAAAATGCAATCTGATTTGGGAAATTTCTGTTTAGAAATTTCCAAATGTGAGACTTTTTGAATTCAGGTTGAATTCAGTAGTAGTTGGTCCTCCTAATTGCTTATACAACAGATTTAACTTTGTGTGTTAGAGCTGGATAAATGTGCCGACTAAGAATTACCAAAACAACATATTTACACTATTTAAAAGGCATTCTTATCCGGAGTAACATAGAGAAGTGCTTTTTAGTCTCCATCAAAAACACATCCTCATGCTAGTTCAATTAATTAGGGATTAAGAATACCATTGCATTAAAACCCTGCCAGGGGGACGTTAATACAGAATGAAACAACTCAAGGAATTTGAAATTTTTTTTTTTTAAATAAATAAATTCGCTGAATACAATAAACAATTTTGTAGTGGTGACATTTTATGCATTCAACACCGCTGAAGAATATACATATAATATACAGACAAACAGGCACAGTTACAAGTGCTGATTATAGAAGAACTCATGAAGTGAATTCAATACTCCCACCTAGAGGTATAAAAAACTTTTGTCTCTTTTGTGGTTGTTTTATGTCTCTGCACAGTGAGTTGAGTAAAGAATAAAAGTATCACCGGGTGTGCTGTTACATGAACTCCAGAAGCTGATAGTTTTCCAATTACAGCATGTGACAAAACGTTTCATTCCTCTTATACTACAGCAGTTTGGCAATGATTACTTTTTAAAAATATATAGAAAATAAAATGATCCTGTCATATTGTTTTTATGTGTTTACAGTTGCATTAATGTTGTGGAACATGTGCAAGACATGTTAGTTCCTCTTATTACTTACATTATAGCAGCTTCTCTGTCTCAAAGTAAATCAGAAAAAGATGGAGCTTGTCAAAAGCCTTTTAAGTTACATTAATGTTGTGGAACATGCACAGCAAGAAGGTTCTGGGTTCGAGCCCAGTGGCTGGTGGGGGCTTTTCTGTGTGGTGTCGTATGGGTTTCCTCCAGGTGCTCCGGTTTCCCCCACAGTTCAAAGACATGCAGTTAGATTAATGTGAGGCGGCCTTGGGCTGAGGTGCCCTTGAGCAAGGTATCTAACCCCTGACTGCTCCCCGGGTGCTCTAGTATGGCTGCCCACTGCTCTGCGTGCGCATGTTCACTGCTTCAGATGGGTTAAATGCAGACAATGAATCTCACTGTGCTTGAAGTGTGCATGTCACAAAGTCGTCGTCTTCTTAAAAAAAGTTACTGACTTTAAATCTGACTGATAAAAAGTGATACTAGAGACTCCTTCTAAAAATGGTAAATAAATATCTCAAGGAAAACTTGACCATATCAACAATTATACACTTTAAAAAATCAGTTGATGCAGAGCATCTGCTATACAAGTTTATCATCAGTGTTATCACCTCTATATTCATTCTCAAATAGAGCGAGTGCATTAACAAACCTGATTTGCCTTACAGCTGGAGCTATTGTCAGAGCTGCTGTTATAGAAAATTAATCAACACTTTTCAGCCTCATTAGTCTTGTACATTTCTACCTCTCCCAGCCATCGAATCTTCTACATATCCAACGGACATTATGCCTCGATCTTTCCTGGTGAAAAAGCGTAGGAGGGGAGGCTCTCGATCTTCTCTTCCTACAGACTGTATGCCATGTCTGGGTATAACAGGCTACACAGGACTAGGAACCCAAGAAGAGTCCAAGCCAAATGTTGAGGCTTCATCTGTACAGCAGTTGAAGACACACCGAGACTGGACAACAGGTCAGCAAAGAGTGGACACTGCTGTTGAGACCTATTTTATGAGCAAGTGTAATAAATCCCTGCTCCAGAATGTATGGTATGATACAGGGTGTTTAAAAAAATTTGATATTGAGATGTAAGTATCCCAGAAACTATGTAGTCTAGGCAAATGAAACTGAACAGGCTTAATGTTGAGCAATATAAAGATTTATTCCTCAACATTTGAATGAGAAATTCAAAAGGTATGTGGACTCCATGAACAATTTGACAAATTTTCAATATGCACGCCACCTCAGACACCCTTCCTCTTTGAGCTTTTTGTGCTGTGTTCAAATCCACATTGCAGTTTTTTTAGAGAATTCTCTCAAATGCATGCTGCACAGTCTTGTTCGAGCGTACTCCAACACACAAAACACCTTTTCTTTTCCAGTGAGTGGTATTTCTATACCTAAAAAAAAAAAAAACCCATAAAATTGACCTGTTTCCACATATGCTGTTAAAATTTGAGGTCAACTGAAGAAGTTATTAGATTGTGAAATATCAAACTTTTTGAAACACCCTGTATACTTCTTGTTAATGCTGATAACCTTCATACAACATATGACTTAAGACTAAAATGCTAATATGGATAATAGTCCAGGTTAATGAGAGACGTCAAACCAATTGCTTATCTCCCCCCCTCAGACATGAACAGTTTGACTTTGCATAAGGTTATATAATTTACGTAACTTCTCTTTCCTTCAAAGGAATTATAGGATTTGGTGAATTCCCTTCACCGATTCCCTGGCATCACATTCATTCTAGCAACTCTGAGGACAAACTGGCCCTGGAAAGTGCATTAAAGTCCAGCACCAAAGACAGAGATTATTCAGCCATCAGCTCTTCTATGATACACTGTCTGTTATGTGGCAAGGTAAATCAGCCTGGACCCATTTCCACATTAACTTTCACAATAAAAAACAGAGAAACTATTTTTTTAAAGAATGTATCTAGAAGGCAATTCTCCCTGCATTAAGCCATATTAATTCACTGATTGTCACCTACTTGCTCTACAGTCTGAAATTATTCCTCTCTCATTTATCTCTCTTTCACAGAGCTTCTTCTCCCTTTCTGACTCGGAAGACCATCATTACAAGTGTCACGAAGGTCACAAGCCGCCCGTAGTCTGTATCAACAGCAGCAAACCCGTGACACCACACAGAACAAAGGTCATTACACATTGCTGAAACCTTTGTCATTTTTGCATTCTGAGAAGTCATTTCATCAGGCTCATTGTCAAAACAGAAATTACACAAGATCACAAGGTGACATATCATGGTGAAATCAGCTACTTTTAACCAAAACACATTAGTGCCATATAGAACATGAGCACAAGATAGTTAAAAAACAAACAAAAAAAAAAAAACCAAGATCTGACATCAAAAATAGGTTAGACTATAAATACAGGAATGTCATCTAGATATACATAAACTCATTTAAAGTGGTCCTTTACTACAAAAACATTAGTTCCCCCAGTAAAATCACATGATCTTGAATGCACAAATTTCATTCAGGTTTTTGTGAAGTTAAATAACATGACCAGTGCATGATCATATCATTTAATGAAAGATTACTACTGATGAATAGAACTATAAATCAAACCCTGAATGTTTCAGGAGCGAACATTTGAGTGTAAGGTGTGTGGGAAGCTGTTCAAACGCTCCTCCACTCTCTCCACGCACCTGCTGATCCACTCGAACACAAGGCCGTACCCCTGCCAGTACTGCGGCAAGAGATTCCACCAGAAATCAGATATGAAGAAACACACCTTCATTCACACGGGTAAGACCTTATACAGATTGTAACATTTCTGCATTTGTTGCATGTTTATGCAGGTTAATATCCATCACACAAAATAAAGCCACTGACAGGTGAAGTGAATAACATTCTCATTATAAAATGGCACCCGTCAAGGAGTGGGATATACTAGGCAGCAAGAGATGTCAGTTGACGTGTTGGAAGCAGGAAAAATGGGCAAGTAAGGCTCTGAGTAACCAACAAGGCCCACATCATGAGGGCTAGATGACTGGGTCTGAGCATCTCCAAAATGGCACATCTTGTGGGGTGTTCCTGGGTATGCAGTGTTTATCACTGGTCCACCAGTAGGTATTAGAGTCATGGTGTCAAAGGGTCATTGACTCACATGGGGCATGAAGGCTGGCCCATATGGTCCAATCCCACAGAAGAGCTACTGTTTCAGCAGTTTGTGCTACACTAGCTCTTTTGTGGTATTGGACCATATGGGCTAGCCTTCATGCCCCATGACCCTGGTTCACTAGTTGTCCTTCAGTGGCCCACTTTTGGTAGGCACTGCATACCAGGAATGCCCCACAAGAGGTACAATTTGAGATGCTCAGTAATCATAATTTGGCCCTGGTCAGAGTCACTCAGATCCTTACACTTGCCCATTTTTCCTGGTTCCAACAACTTTAAGAACTGACTTTTCTTGCTGTCCAATATATCCCACCCCTTGACAGGCGCCATGGTAAGAACAATGTAATGGTGCATTGTGTTATGCAAGAACACCCATATACACAGTTTTGTGCATTGTACTGAAACATGATTGGCTGAATTGCATGAATGACCAGCAGTATGGTTTTCCTAAAAGTGGACCGTAACTCCAGACTGAATGTGTAAAAATGCATTCTATCCATTGCTTGAATTGTGGATGTTTTCTGGTTTTTGTTTTTAGGAGAGAAGCCACATGTGTGCAGGGTGTGTGGGAAAGCCTTCAGCCAGAGCTCTAATCTAATCACACACAGCAGAAAGCACTACAGACCCTTCACCTGAGCAAGCATGCACACTTCAATTTCTCCCTTGTAAAATCACTCCCCATTGACAATAAACCTTTAAAAAAAACAATCAGTTGACGTGACCTGGTTTGCAGATCACAGAAAATCAGAGACTCCACATTGTCTTTTTAACCTTTATTTTTTTGTGATACACAGCAGTTATTCTGGGCATAGCAAGTGATGACGGTTTTATAAGACTGACACCTCCAAACTCAAGATTTCACTGCTGGGGAAACAGCTCCTTAAAATTCAAGAAAACATAGCTTTAGATGAATATTTGTATGCTCAACATGAGTGACATGAGGAAAGTGTCAGGTACTCACTATCGATACAGCCCTCTACACATGGACCTTCAGATGGTAAACACACCTCAGTGGCACACATAAAATAGATCTGAGAAAAGGACAAAAGTAAAATTCCTTAATTCTTGAGACCCTTGAACCTATATTGAAACATTACATATGAAAATTATAACTAAAATGCAGTTCAAAAAAAAAAAAAGATGCCTGATTAATGGTTACAGGTTGTGTTCCAGATCTTAGAAGGCTTCACTACTCCAAGTTTCATACATAATGTTAACATGAGAATACTCTGAACAGTTTTAGACACTCCAGTGCTGTACTATTACAATTTAAATAGTAGCAATAGAAGTTATATAAATAATCCCTGTGAAGCAATACCATTTCCGATACATGCATCTGTGCCATCAGCTCTTCAAGTGTGTTCAGTTAAAACTAACATGGTTGGGTATTTACCTCTTCCTCCTCTCCATTCTCTTCCACTTCCTCCACATCCTCACCAGGTGCCATTTCCTTCCTACTGTTTTCCAGGAACTGAAAGGTACTGACAGTGAATCGCCTCACATGATTGGCCATTCCTTCTGGTGGAGTGGCAGGGGTTTCATGGGATGGTGTGACATCAAAGGGGTTTGGGCAGCTATAGAGAAGGAATATAGGGTATAGGAAAAGCCATTTTCTTGGTAACTTGGTCCAAGATCTCCACATTAAAACACTGGCTTTAATAAATCAAAGCAGAAATGAAAAATGGTTTGAGAGGGGTGGGAGAAAAAAAAACAAACAAAAAAAAAAACCAAAACCCCAAGCTTGTTTATCTGGACTGTACCCATCATAGAGGAGGACCCATGCTGAATGTGCTGAGCGAGGGTACGCCACACAGTAATGCACCAACAGCACTGCACTGGAGTCTACAGGGTTCAGCAGACGCACCTCCAGGTAAAGGGGTTTCCCCAGCAGCTTGCGCAGAGGCCGGTGGTATTGTGGGTAGTAGCTACTATACTGCTGGTCTAGGATGATCAAAAATAATGCACATTTTGAAGACAGACAATGTTGAACACAATTTAAATTTAAATCCTCCCACTAAAAACTTAATGTCCTAGTAACATCCACACCTTTCTAAAAATTCCAGGTGCTTGAATATATTCATGTTCCCACTCATTTAAATTCCACACCTTCCCCACTACATGATCACCTATGGTGGTCTTAGACATATCCCCAATATGATCCTGAACCTCCGACTAATGGAGAACTACTCCTCCTATAAAATACTGTACCACTGTGCTGTAGGCAACTTTAGCATATAGCAAGCTTGCTAGTTAACTGCTGGCAAACCATCATGCATTTGGTACAGGTTGAAACAAAATGAGGTTTAAGCAAGTTTCCCCTTCTTCTAAAGCTGCTTTAGTTGAATGTTAAATAAATCTGGAGAATGAGAGTTTCTTCATTAGCAATGTTAGCTAACTGGATAGCATACAGGATTTTGTTTAGCACATGATCTAACAGGTTTGAGCCTTTTTTTTAAGAACCAAGCTCACAATTATGCTAGTCAGCTGATCATAAATGGATGTATTCAGTCCATTTCAAATGGTAAAATGAATTTACCACAGCTTTTAAGTCTAAACAGCAATTACACAAGTCTATAACTACAGTCAAGAGATGCCAACCATTTCATTTGATTTCCTGAATTCAAACCAGTTATTTATGGAAATTTGATAAAAAAAAAAAAAAGCCCCACACAAATCAAAGACAACCATTCCATTAAGTTAGAGGCATTTAATAAGCTGCAATAAAATGCAAACATTTTTCTGAGGCTGGGTTCCCCAAATGGCTAGAGTCCAACAGTTTAATAGGTTCCCCATTTCATGGACACTGGATTCTATTCAATTGCCAGCTTTAATAAATGCAGGGTAGGAAATCCACAAAGTTTTTTTCCCCCAGATTCTGGCCCTCCAGCACTGGATTTGCTGAACTCCTGCTGCAAATGTGTGCGAGACGCTGACCTTTTGCAATCCTGAGCTGAACTCCAAACACTCCCTGGGCCTGAATGGCTGGGCCAAGAGTTGGGCTTTTAACCAGGTAACCCACGCTCGCCACGCTGCCAGGCAGGAATCGGCACTCAACCAACAACCTGACAAAAATCAAGAAATAAAGTTGACAGTATTTGTATGCATATGGGTACGAGTATTTTTGCAAGAAGTGAAAGCCATGTTGATGAACATGTACCTAAATGGTGACACTCTGGTTATGGTTCCATAGTTGAGAGTGACAGACTGCAAAGTGTTCAAGATCTCCAGCATATAGATCACAGTGTTGCCCACTTCCTAAAAACAATTTTGCACCAAAAGAAAGATTTCATATATGCTCATCAATTGCAAGAATGGCATACAGCATTGATCAACATCTAAAACATCTTGGCAACCCAAAACAGGAAGTGCTATTTAAAACATAGTGGATTGCATATTCTGTGAACAATTTCACGCACATATTTGCGAGCACCACAGCCATCCAACGGGATCTTAAAGAGAGCCAAGTCAGCCACCACTTTTTGAGGAGTGCAGGAGCTGTTGCCAGCTGCTACCAAGAGGGCAGGTGAAAGGGGTGGATCTGTGAGCGATGCAGGGATGGAGAAAACGAAATGCCCATCGGCTGTACATTCTGCCAGGGGAAGAAAAAGAAGGATAAACAAGAGGTCCTGAGAGCTGTCTCTCTGAAGATCATGCAGGGGGAAACCTCACCATCCATAGGGTAGTAGCAGATCTGAGTATCTGGGCAGTAACAGCAACCCAGCTGACGGCATGCAACTGCTGAAACAGATCTGGGTCCACAGGCTAACCGCTGTTCAAATGGCAGACTGCATTCTATAGGACATTCACAATGATGGTCATACGTTTTTATGAGTGCACGAGAGCACAAATCAAAACCCTGACTTATTGGTGGAAAACTCCAAAACCAGAGATGAACACAATAGCACCACCTCAAACCATAAGGGGGAATTTCCTTCCTGAGCATCACATGCTTGTTGCTGATTGGACATGGCATATGACATCACAGTGAAAACAAGTTACACATTTTGGTCTGTTAGCCTAGGGAAATACTTATTACAGCGAGGAGTAATTATTCTGATTAACCAAGCTTTTTAGGTGAAGTGTCATTCACATACTCCCATTAATGCTGTGCAAAGTTGGTGCAATTTTTTTTTTTTTAAACACATCATGAATCCCATTGATTTAAAAAACATCTATAGAACCTTACTGTAAACAACCTGTAACTGTCTCTCAGATGGACACATGTAGCCAATCCACAAGAGGCAAGTCATGTTTGATAAGCAGTTTTGGCTTTTAAAAGGTGTTTTGAATTTGTAGGCCATCACACACGTGTTACTCTCCAGTTTAAAAACTGCTTTTGTAGCAACGGCTTAGATTATACACACAATGCTAAATTTGGGGGTGGTTTATATACTGTATATTAAAAGAAATTGCTTCAAAAAAAAAAAAGTCATACCATGGTTCATGGGAACTTGGCACGTCAGGAAGGCCTCAACTACACGGCCATCCACTGTCTGATACTTCAATACAATTTGGTACTGTCCGTCCTATGGAAAAAGTAAACCCTATTCTTTACTTGGATAAGCAAATGTGTATTTACACTTATTTCAATACCACTTCACAAACCTGATGAACCATGTGACAAGATGTGTAGGGCAGGAGAATTTTAATACCACCATTTTGGTTCTTCTTCATCACGTATCCACAATGACCTGGGGCTTCCTCGAACAGCACTGCCTTTATACTTCCCTTGACACCAGCAACAGGAGCTTAAAGGGAGGGAGAATAATCAAACCCACAGTCAGCAGTATTTAAACAGTCCTGTAGGCACCCAAGTTTTACTGCCATGTTTATTAAGAGACCATGGAGAAACCTATAATGGGCATCAGGTTTGACATTTTGTATGGCAAATATCATGGAAGCCAATAACTATAAATGAATAAAAAGCCAAACAAGAATGCCTTGGTACTGGTCTGATTAAAAATTCTATAATGCAGATGTTAATTGAACAAAAAATTTTGAACTTGATGCTCAAAATCAACTTTACAAGCCAAAACCTAAAAGACTTACACTGAACTGTCAGGCCTGTGATTGGTCCAGGAGGTAGTGTGACACTCATCTCTTTCGAGTGGCACAAGACTTGTGGTTGATGCATTTGAGAAGACAGGGGTGTGAACAGGGATGACCAGGGAGTTGGCTTTGTGTCTTTGGGTTGCTGGATGGATGGGGTTGCTGGTTTGAAATATGGGCCCAAGGGTTTTTGAGGATGAGAAGGCTGGATCTCATGCTTGCCCAGTTGAAGTGGTGTGAAAATGGGTTTGGGTATGAGGCTGGCTGCTGATGTCAGAGGAGGAGATGGTGAAGTGTAGGGACACTGGAGTCGTACAGCATGGTGTCTCTGTATCGCAGTATTCCAGAACTTCAGAGAAAGATGGAGTATCGTGGGGGACTACAAAATGGAAGGAGATTTTATGTGCATTGAAATGAGACATTTGAGGGTAACTGGAATATAAAGCTAGTGGAACTACTGTAGGTACTGAAGAACATACAATTGCTACAATGACAATATCCACATACACTCTTGGGGGAAGAGGGGAAAAGGATTCGTTAAGGGTTCTTTAGACACTTCAAAAAGAAGAAATCCTTTGACAAAAAGATCCTGTATGGGTCTACACAGAACCTTCAAGGCTTCGCAAAGAGGGACAACCTGAAGAACAGTTTAAGATTCTAGATTTAACCTTTGAATGTAGAAACATTTTCTATTAAGAGGCCAAATAAGACATTCCCCATTTACTACGCT